>VDFB02124464.1:0-66770 GCA_007258455.2 Sequoia sempervirens | reverse complement strand
TGACCAATGAGTGCTAAGTGGACCATTCATTATCATGAGATGGGTTCTTGTGAACCACTACTCATGAAACATGGGTCAATGAGTTTGACTTGAAAACTACACGGTTGAATCCTGATAGGAATATCATAATTTAACACGCTGTGGAAAATACCTCCTACTTATCTATCAAAAAATAGTTGAAAATAGACTGCCTAGTATTAAATTAAATGACTCGTGAGTAGACGTTTCTGGTGAGCGAGCCTCATGTCGGCTGAATATATACATATATACTATTAACTATATCAAACCATTTGGGATGGGCAGCATCTGTCTTTCTTTATATATATAAATAAAAGTGGTTTGCATCACCGTACATATGTCATACCAGGGCGGCTGAAATTTTTTTTTGCACATATCTTGTCATTCTCAGATCATTTCAATTATATATAATAATAAAAGAGAGCGATCAGCGTTAAGTATGAAGAAAACTAGTTCAGGTAACCAGAGCAAAGGTCAAACTAGTACACCTATTATTTAAACAGTATCCAGATAAGTTAGAATCTTGAACGAAGTTTGATACACTTATTTCCATGATGATTAGATTATGTTGGGGACTCTGTATATGAATAGATCCACTGCAACAAATGCCCATCCAATTCGTTTTGTGACTCCCCCTGTGCTTTTAATTTGACAGAAGATGAAAAGGAAAGAGTGTGAACACATATATGTGACCACAGATGTCTCCAATTTCAGCCACACGGTACAGCAATTAACAGGATTGCAAAAGGAGGGTAACTGCAAGAATCATGTGTCCATTGAAAAGCCTCTGTTGTTCAAGCCTCAAGCCAAACGCCTCTCTGCTGCTACTGACATCGATTGTTCTTGGATATCGTGCCTCCTCGCCCCTTCTGTTCTTCCTTTACCCCACAATATTCCTTTACTGGACGACGACGATGGTCGCTTCATCTCCTTATCTCCTGACTTTTTCATCAACGACAATGATGTTATTTTCGATTTCGGCGCACTCTGGGAAGAAATAGTGAACTGAGTAGAAAAGTCATTCGGGTCTTTTAATTTGTAAATATTAAGCTTACAGGTTAATCCTGCGGGTCAATGTAACATTCAGTTTTGTAAGTTTTGGTATTGTTCTAAATCGTACTTCATTGTTCTATAAACACAATTCTTAATCCTCTTTTAGATAAATAAAATATTCCATTCTGCGCTTCCAGTTTTCATCCTGGCCTGAAATTATTTGTTCAGATTATAAGCAGATTGTATTTGTATTTGGATATGGAGGTTTCAGAAAAAATGGGATTTTTTAGCTTATATCTTCATCTGTTAAAAATAAATTAATTGCCCCTGATCTCCGCTCACGGTCGACATTCAACCAACCTTCATTAGTAATCTCTTATGAGATGTTAAAATATAAACTGTGAATCTGTTCAAGCATTTACCAATAGGTCAATCTTCAGTTTAGATTATTAGCTGTGGGTTGTGAGATGTGAACTGTAAAATCAGGCTATTGTAGGAAATGGTTTTAGGAAAATCATCATCTAGCAATTTATTGTCAACAATTTACTGTCAGTAATTTATGGTTGTGACATATTTATCATGTATATAATTCACTTTCAGCGGTTTATTGTGATATATTCATTATAAATACATTTTTTAATATTTAAGTGGTCAAGATTAAAAGCACTTACAAAAAAAAAAACAGAGATTTTGTTGAACGTATAAAAAAATATATGCGATGAATATATCATGACGATGAATTACTGATGGTAAATTGTATATGACAAGAATATATCACAACAGTGAATTCACCTGTAAGAAACATAGATTAGTTGCACACAAAAGAGAGCCCGATGAGAACTGTGTGAACTATGATTATGTAAATATAATTTCTGGATGAAACGGTGGTTAAGGTGGAGGTACAGAGTGCTGAAGCAGCAGAGAAAGAGTAAGTGTGAGCTGTGAGCTGTCATGGACCGAGTTCTGTGGGATGTGGGCTATGAAAAACAACATGGGAAAACTTGGTTGTGTTTAAATTGGGGCGAGCTGCACAATATTTCAGAGGTAACGTGGCATGTGAAAAGGCACAAACAAGGGCCAGTGTAAAAGGTTTACTTTCCATTGTAATGTGGAACTAGCTTTTTTTTCAAAATTTCTGGGTCAAAACCATGTATTGAATGAAAATTAATGTAACGTGGAACAAGGCTTTTTGTTTTTCAAAATTTCGAGGTCAAAATCATGTATTGAATGAAGATGTGAAAAATGGCAGATTTGGGAGTCATTTTAGGGAAGGTGGAGGAAGTTTATCGGTGTCTTTACTTTTACTTATAGAATAATATTAAAAAGTAGGTGAAAGAAGTTATATTTTTAATGTTGAAATGGGATAAATTTAAAACAATCTATAAAATAGATCATTATGGAATAAGAGTTATAGTATTAGTAGGAAGATGATATTTCAAATAGTTGATTTATTTCATATATCAATGACATCTATGGTATTAGTGGGAGGTTCCCAACCATCATTGTCATCATCATATATTTTTCTTCACTAGGAGGTTGATTGTGATAAATAGATGATATAGCACTAAAGCCATGGCTAGGAGCCTAGAGAGAAGTAGAGTGGTGGTAGGTGGTCTGAGACCATCCTCTCTAAGACTAGTCATTATCTCTCCTCATAGGAGGTTGAGAAGCATGAGAATGTGCATTTTGTTCATCATGAGCAGATTCACTGCATCCTTGATGACACCCATGAGGTAGAGAATGACCTTAGATATAGGTAGGCATTAGAAGGACTTTGGCAAGTGCATGGGGCATTGCCTTAATGATCCAAGAACATTAAAGATGTTCTACCTCAAGTGCAACCTTTTTGGCTTGCACCTAGATCTACATAAGCACATTAGAACAAGTCATCACTTTAACTAAAGAAAAGCATTAGAATCAACTAGTTTTTTAGAAAAAATGTGTAATTCTTATTACTTTCATATACTAAAAAACATTTCTAGATTTTTATAGTGCCAAATTTGGATATAGCTACAGGGGATTCTACATCAACCCCCTCATAAAATCATATGCCATGAGAATGATTTAGGCTAGAAGGGTTTGAAAAAATATTTGAAATCCTAAAGGAAAATAATGCTCCATCAAATGACAATGACATGATATTAGTGTTTGGATGTGATATTGAAGTCAAAATCTTATAATTCCTTGTGGTTTTGTCCCATATCTAAAAATAATGACCTCTTTAGAAACCCTAAATAGACCAACCACAAATTCTACTCTAAATCTACCAAATGGGTATTCAAATGGCCAACTATATTCTTTTACAAAAGAATTTGACCTCATCTCTAAAGTTATTTTTAATTTATAGATAGAGATGTTCATATTATGGAAATTTATTTAAAGTGTCAATTAGTCATTGGAAAGTTCCATGATGTTTCACATAGCTTAAAGGATTACACAAATGGTCTAGCGAGGCATGGTTGCATATTCTTAAGGCACTAGTTGATTTATTTCCTTGCATGTAAGGCTTCTTCACCATTTGTTGCAAGATTGAAGAAGACATAAATGTAACATGTTGGATTTAGGGTCATGGTTGTGGGATAAATGATTTTTGTATTTAAAGCCTTAATACTCCCATTTCAACCCCTACATAGAATCCTTTGCCATAACCATTGTTATGGTTCACCTTTCATACCTATTACTAAAAAAATGGTGTAAATTTAGTCTTTAGGCAATTTTCAGCATTCTTGTGATGAAACTAAATATCAACTAATTTTTCCAAAAATTGTGTGAAGAAATGGATTGAAACAAGGGGCTCCCAAAGTCAATAGCATTGAAGAAGAATGGACGGCGTTGGTTTCAAACACTTGATTATCTAGGAATATCTGTTAGGAAAATCATATAGGTTGATCAAACCATTTCCTACATAACCCCATGGGAGAAAAAAATGCATACAAGCTTATAGAATAACCATATGCAAAGATCAAAGACATATTAAAAGATAACACAATATATACCTTTTGAAAACCTTGATAAAGGGAAAAACCCAACGTCTAAAAGCATCCACACTCTATGTATAATTCATCAACTAAAAGTTAGAATACACTTACTGATTCTCCATAAACACTCTTGAAAGATAAAGCCTCTCCAATGCATCCTTCATGTGTCCAAGCATGTGTCCACACATCCCATGCCACAATTCACATATTCACTCCTCAAAAGAAGACAAGTAATACAATAATAACAAGGTCAAAATCCCAACTAGCCAATCTCAACCACTAGACATGTGTTTTCTTTTATAGACTCAAGCTCACACAAATACAACCAAGTGGTAAGGTAAAACCATGTGAATCAAAACCATGAGTTCACAAAACCATTGACCCAACATTTACTTTATGGTACCAAATATCCCAAGATTAAATATTTTCCCACGTGCAACCCCCACATAGAATATCTAACCCAATATTACATACAACTTTACAAGTGGACCCAAATAAATATTTAATGTGAGTAATTTAGATCACCTAGGATGCCCCACGAACAAATATCTATTTACATAATTAAATTAATCCAATATTATTCAAGGTGTATAACACATATCCTAAAAATATCCCTTTCAAGTGTTATAGGTGTTTTGAATGTGAGTATTCCACTCCACCCTATTCAAATTATGAGATAAACAATATATCTTCAAAATCCACCTAGTGGCAAGGGGTCAAACTTCACCATTAGTGAATTGATTTAAACCTATTTTAGAAGGTAACCGGGCTCCCTCCCAACCACTTGAGAATTAGTCTAATCAAAGGTGTACCATGTCCTAGAAAAATATGCTATGGTTGACCATTCATTGCCAAGGAAATTTATGATGCGTGATACTTCCTACTTCGGTCAAGCTCTTAACTTGAAAAGGAAAAGATGATAGGTCCTTGATCAAACCCAATCTTGGTCCACTATGACTTCTTAGGTGATCATATATGAGGAAGATTTGATAGTTGAGTAGAAGAAAAAATAATCTTAAAAAGGAAAAGGCCTACATAATATGATTTTATACTCTTGTGACGAAGTAAGAGAGAGAGAGGGGTGGGAATTTTTTTTTCAATTACTCCCCCTACATATTTATATTTTTGTGTTAGATATTCTTGTTTATAGAAATCATCACCTATTTAAAATTTAAAGTTCTATTTTTATAGGGAAGAGGGCCTAATAGTGGGATAGGGTCCTATACTTGATACAATGGTTGACCAAGATGGGGTCAACTATGAGATCTTATTTACTCAATACAATAATTTAAATAGTCTTGAAACCTACACCTTCTTGCACCAAAAAGGATAACTTAAAGGATCCAATCAATGTTCACATTTTTTTTTGTTTACTTAAATTAGTTATTATTTATTCAAAATAGATGGCAAAGATAGGACACATACAAATTTACCTGAACCAATATTCCAAACTAGTGCACATTTTACACATTGCCTTGTGAAAAGATCTCAAATCCATATTCTAATATTAATTCCACCTATAGAAAATGTACACTTTAATTTTATTGGATACATAGGACACTTTAAAAACAATAGATTAATTGTCCCAACTACACATGAAGCAACCACCCATAATAAAGTACTATTTTTCTAATATAAAGTCCTTTATAAAGGAAACACATTGCAAAGTGTCCCATCAAACAAATATATACATCTCATATCTCCTCATCAACTTAAATTTATGAAGTGATATTTTCACAATTACTATTCACTTCCTCCATGAATATCTACAAGCACTGTAGTTGAAGGTGTAAGGCTCACCAATTAAGCTATCAAAATAAGAGGACATAAATTTAAGACTTTATGCCAAAAAAGAATTCAACCAAATCAATAAAATGCTAAAATTATTATCAAATTCCAAATTTAAACATTCATCAAATCCATCTGGATTCATCTCAAATAAATTGATTCACATAATTTAAACTCAATTAATCAAATGAAATTTTATAAATCAACATGTCTACTCACATTTTGCTAGAGATATATCCATTTTTCTAGTCTGTTTCCTACAAATTCCAAATAGCACAATGCTATCTATTCAATCAACTACAAGTTCACACTATACTATAAATACTTATTTTCTTATATATTGTAAATTATTTTACATGCTTATCTTCTTTATATGCTTTGTATACTAGAAATATTGTATATATATTATAATCCATTTTTAGTTTGTGGTTAATGAAATTAGTTTAATATATAGTTATAGATTTGGGAACTTTGAGATAAAATCTATTATCTCATGCGTTTCTTGTGATTGCAAGCTATTTCATAAGTTTCCTTTTATACTGCTAAATAGATTGTTTAAGTACTGTTTTCATGACTTGGAAAACTCATGCGTATTGGAAAAATATCTATCTAAGAAAGTATGAAGCTATGGTTGTAATGTAGAAGGAAGAATAGCTTCAAAAAAAACATAGGTATAAATCTAGCATTTTTCATAAAAGTTATGATAATAGAAGATCTTGACACATGTGATTCAATAATCACAAAGGTCAAGATAACATGCAAAGATGTTGGAAGCATCTACAAAGAAAAATTAAAGAGAAATATGTGGTCTAGGCATGAGTAGACAAGACTTCATATTACTACCCTCATCAAAAATTAAATTTAAATTTAAATGTATTTTGTCAAAATTTTAAAAACTTTCCCAAGGATGAGGGAAAACTCATAAAACCTAGTAGGATCAAGACTTCATATTTGAACAAGGCTATTGGAAAATTTAATATGTTTTCCTCTGAAGACTTGATAGAGAAAAAATAATACAAGAGAAACTATGAATACTATAAATTAAGGTTATCTTTTCATTTTTTAGTAAACATAAAAATTTTAAATTGAAACTTTCAAAAAAGAAAAAGAAAATAAAACTACGAATTAATCTTCTATTTAGCCACCATTGTGAACTACCAAACTATATATTTACAAACTAACATACCTCAATGGTAATCAAAATGGTATAGTAAAAAAATATTGTTTGTGAAGGATACTATAAATTTATTTTCTTTCCTAGTTATGTTCAAACCATTTAAATTGAATATTACTCTTTGTTGTTCACTTAAGTGAATATTTTTAACTGTACACCTCATTATAGTTATGGTTGAGTTACAGAAAAAATATCTCCCTATCACATACAATCTCACTTGGACCTTGATAGTTAGGTCGTACCACTTTGCAAGACTCTCTTTATTACTTCATAAGTGATTATATTCATAGTCACAATAATGGTCATTTATTATTGTTGAAAATGAATTTCTTTACTGAACACTCCTCTATATGGATGTAAATGGAAGGTGATTTCATTATACATTGCTTTGCCTCTATTTTTTGGCTTATGTATATTTTTTATTTATCTTTTGTAGACTTAGTTTATTTTGGTTCTTTGCGACTATTATAATCTTCAAATAAATAATAATGGTTGGTAGAATATTCAATTCAATTCTTACGGCTCTTTGTTTTTCTAACTTTATATTAAAAAGGTTCAAACTTTCAAAATTGATGTTGAAGGGTGTTTTTTCCAACAATCTAATTTTTAGAATGATGCTTAATATGAGCCAATTTTATTTTCTAATAGTCAATGTATGGCTTCTATATCTCTATATAGATGGAGAACAAAGCCCGTATTTCGGCTTGAAATGACACAAAGAGACTAAGAAAAAAAATTCATCCATACAAAGAGGAGTATACTTTCCACCAGAGGTAGAAAATGAAGATGTTAATGAGGCCCCTCTATAACCAATTGAAGTAGTTGTTTAAATAAAAGTAGTTGCTAGAACCAAGAATATTGCAATGTGATAGGAGTGGACTGAAAAGGACATGGATTTAGCATTTAAATATGCTGAGGAGAATGGGAGCTAACAAAGGAGTGTAGCAAAGAAATGCAGACTCCCTACCATCACACTCAACAAATAGTTAGGGGTAAGTGCAAGAAGTTGGATTCACTTTTAGGGAAAGTGTCATTTTTTAGCTTTAAAACAAATACCCATTCATTTTTTAGAATAGGTACCCATTTTAAAGTGGGTACTTGTTCCAAAATGTTTGAAAATCACAATTCGTGTTTTCATTTGGATTTAGGCTTAGAAAAGGCATGGTAACCCAAGCCTTAGCCTTGGACCTACAAGTAAAAGGTCATGGCAATATTAAGAGAAAAAAATGACTTTGGCAATATGGTTGATGAGGTTTTTTTCATAATTACTTAAATGTCAAAATAAAACCCAACATAGATGACAATGTCTAGTGTTAATATATATATATATATATATATATTTATGTTTGGATTATTTTGTCTATTTTTTAATTAATTTCTAAGGAAATTGGTCCATAAACTTGAAATGTGAAGTTTTCGTATTTTTTAATAACTTTTAATTTGTTAATTTTCTTGTAAAACAAACTATATGATCAATATCAATCTAAAAAAAATTCTTTACATAATGGAACAAAAATTCAAAAAATGATTAGTTTCTAGATCAAATTATGGTGTCTATACATGAGGGTTTTCAAAAACAACAATGAGGGCCAATTAAAAATTAATAAAAAAATATTTTTAGAAAAAAAATAGAAAAAAATCCTCATCAATCTTCAGTATAATACACATCTTTCTCCAAAAGGAATTAGAAAAATAATTTTATTTAGGTCAAATTATGGTGTCCGTACATGTGCATGGTATGGTCCTAAAAAAGTGACTTTTAAAAAGTGGTTTTTATACACACCCATTAAAAATGATTTTGTATCATCTGAGTATTAGAATAAATTACATATTTGAAAATTAGACTCAAAATACTAAATTTCACCAATTTTGATTTTTTTTGAAAATCAAGAAAAATACTTCTACTTTTTAAACATTTTGTGGACCCAACTTCTTGCATTTACCTGTAGGTCACAATATTACTTCAACTTCAAAGAGATTTCCTCATACATTCATAAAATTAGAATAATAAGAATTAATTTTTAAATGGTGTAAAGAGATGTTTGTAGTGGGCCATAAGTTTAAGATTATCAATCTCGAGGTAGAAGTTGCACAAATATTCCAAACATGACCCAACCCATTTAAGTATGGGCTACTTGGTAAGTCATGGTAGAATAATTTTAAAGATAACATCCTAAACTCTCACTAAGGAAAACAAAAGACATTGATGGAGACAACATACTAAACCTTAGGCCTACATTGGTGTCTGCTTTATACATAAAACTATCAAAATCCTATGATGGAAATCCATATGGTTCTTAAAGAGTATGAAATAGTAATAAAACTGACATTCAAGAACGAAAAAATGGAGTGATGTGGGTGTTGGCCAAAAGAGGTAATCAAAGTGTTTCTTACATCATACTATAGCATCATAAATTGTCACCCTTGATAATTTCACACTAGGTTTAGCTCCCCCTATGTACTTGGATCCAGTTGTGCTTGTAATTTGTTTGTTTTATGATCATGTTTGGAAAATTAGAGTTTAATTGGGAATATTAATTAATATTTAAATTTAATGAAACTAAAAGCCCTAAAATAGGTCTAGAATAGGGTGCTAGCACCCTTGTCTAGTCTAATTTTTCCCCAATTTAAATATTTTATTATCGACATTTTAACATTTAGAAATTTGAATTTACTTGTCGATTGTTAGTAATTGATCTTGTGGGAAAATAAATAAATGCATATAAATACAAGTGTTTTACACCATTTGAAAGCCTAACATTTTGGAAGTGACAATTGAGCATCCTAAAAAGTAGTCAAGAGTAGAATTAGCAAGATTATTGTAGCATTATTTTAGTCAAGCATCATGTTAGCAATGCATCAAGTTTTCATGTGAGTTTATTCATGTTTCATGTCCATTCATTTTGTGAGAACTAATGCTTATATACAAATTGAAATAAAGCATCCAATTCTCATTGAAGGTGATGAATACAATGGATTCAATCCATAAAGGAATGCATATCCGAGTGGTAAGTTGCAACACTTGTCAATTTATCATTCCTTTATCCATTTTCCTCTACCCAACCTAGTGTAAGCACTCTCTTTTACATCATCATAGCCATTGGGATTTAGACCCTATATCCATTTTT
The DNA here is from genome assembly GCA_007258455.2 of Sequoia sempervirens. NCBI lineage: Eukaryota > Viridiplantae > Streptophyta > Pinopsida > Cupressales > Cupressaceae > Sequoia > Sequoia sempervirens. The sequence goes on along the minus strand of VDFB02124464.1, from coordinate 56,691 downwards.
ACTACATCATATTTTAAATTTAACCTTCTAAAATCTTAATTAGGTCATGTTAAGATATGAATGCAGTATGAGAGTTTTTGAATTTGTCATTTATGCATGCATATTTTGTTGAAAGGGATTGAAAAAGTAAAGATTTACTTTGTGTTTGTCATTTCAAAATATACAAAGGTTTCAATTTATAGATATTTCAAAATAGGTCTAGTTAATTATTGCATTTTACAATATGGAAATTGCATTTGGAACATATTTGCATTAATTCAAAAATCTAAAATTGAATGATTGTGTATTACATATAACAAAATTGAGATTTTGTGCATTTCTGGAAATCTATCTATTGCTAGACTTGAACCTATAAAAATGAGGATCCTCAAACACTATAAATCACTACCAAGATTTTGTCCAATTAAATTTAGACAAAATTTGGATCATCGTTTTGTCTCAATGATTTATGTGTTGTTTTGTGTTATGTGTTTGAAAATTGTTTTAGCTTCTGTGACTATGATTAGTTGTTTCTCTTCATTGTATGAGAACTAAAGTGTTTTGAATTTTGTAAAAAAATTATGAGCTTTATGACCTATTGTACCATAGCTAATACCCCCATGAGACATAGTTTTAGACTTATGGCTTCCCATGCTGCAATCACAACTAGTTTTGAGCTTGAGTCTTATAAATATCACTCAAGGTATTGCATCCAATCAATCCATTTTGATTTCCTTCCTAACCTAACATTACTTGTCTTCATCACAACCTAACATTTATGTGGACTTGGAGGCTGTTGTTGCCCATGTCCTTGAAGACAAACACAAACAATTAGAAAAATACATAGAAGGGCTTCAACAATTCTTAAGTACTGAGCCTTTAGTTGGAGAAGTAATTCCTCTTTTGGATAACCTTAGGAAGTTGATAAATGATTCATAATGGATAAAAGTGTTGTGTATCCTAATTCATATAGTAGACAAAAAAACTCCTAAAGCAGCTAGTTATGCTCAAGCCTTGAATAACACTCAAAACGAATTAGGAAAACAAGTTTCCTCTCCTACAACCATGCCTTCTATTCCCACGTTTGCCCAGTTAGTTATAGCATTAATCATACAATATAGAAATGGTCTAAAAACAAGTTTATGGTTTTCTTGTGGGAATGCCTATAACCTTGTCCATTCACCTTCAATACCCACATGTTCAACACTTGTTATAAACATGATAAACAATAATACACCCATCATCCACAATAGTCTACCATATTCAACACATTCCCAAAACATGTCACCAAACAATCTTGTGATAAACCAACTTTTGAAAAACATATCATCATTATAACAAAAAATTTCAAACAAGAACCAAGGACAATCCGATGCTAACCATCCATCATACCTCATACGTAGCCAATTATCATTTTCTATCTTAAAGACACCCATACCACAAAAAAATTGAAACACCCCGCTTTGACAAGTATGTTGGCAAATGAGATCCCACAAACCACATATCGGCCTTCACCAAGTTTTATGTAGTGATTTCCTCTTTGAAGATGCTCTCTTAGCTAATTTTTTTTCTATGGTCATTAAAGGATGTTTCCTTGGATTGGTTTTATTCATTGCCAAATAAATCAATTGTGTCCTTTATGTAACTAGTTAAAGTGAATTCATTCAACACTTTCAAGAAAACATTGGACCTCAAGTTACATTAACAAATTTAGTTCATTGTAAACAAGGAACTAAAGAGAAGGTAATTGACTTTAGGGGATGATACCAAGCTCTTTACTCATAAATCTCAGGTATAGCCTTCTAAATGTTGATATACGAGTCTTTATTGGAAATCTATAACCTAATATTAGAGATAAGGTCTTGTTAACAAAGTATCCTTCATTTACACACTTTTGTATGACCCTGCATGATTATAAGATATTGGTTAGTCAATATGAATGCACACCTTCATCGGATCCTATTGGTCAATTTGAAGCCATGCATTGTAACAACTATCAACCATTCAAGAAAAAGACAATAATTATATAAAGATAAAGAATTATCAATCATCCAATAACATCCAAACAAATTTTTTTGTTACAATTCCATATCAATTTAGGCCAAGAGATAGACAATTTTCACAATTACCTGATTCTCTCCATGCTATTATGTTGTAATTATTAAGCAAAAATATGATTCAACTTCCACCTATTAGGCCTATTGACACAACTAAACCATTACCACCGAACTTTAACACATTTAAGCATTTTGTCAATATCATCATACACTTGGGTATGATACAAAAAGATGCATGCATCTTAAGAACCGAGTGCAAGACCTCATTGATTCTAATATCATCTAGTTGGCTAGTGTAAACAAAAAAGGAAATAAATTGGTTGTGCCACCTAATAAAAACTTACAAATATTTACAAATATGCTACCAAGTCATTCAACCAATTTTATCCAACAAACTAATATTGAAGAAGAATCCAAGGATCTATTCAATAAGATAAAAGTTATTGATGCTCAACCTTATAAGGATCAAACTAATCTTTTGGTTGATATTGCTTTCACACATAGTGATGCTTCTATAATTGCACCTAATTGCCCTCTTTATATCATTGGTCAAATTAATGATAAACTCACAAGGGGAGTACTCATTGATCTCATGTGTGTAGTGAATGTGACCACTAAAGAGTTATTATATATGCATGAACTTTATAAAGATGATTATGAATAATGAGAAGCATTATTAAAGGCTTATGATGGTTTCATTCACCATGTGATTGGTTCTATAACTCTTCCTATAAAATTTATACCTAAACAGTTGGATATTCCTTTTACCATAATCCTAATGTCATACCAATTTCATGTGAAAATAGGTTATCCATGGCTAATCTCCATGAACATGGTCCCATCATTTATTTATAAACACCTTAAATTCCCATTTGAAGAATAAATACAGATTACTTACCATAGTAGATTTAAGCCTTTGACCTCTCGTGGAAAATTTTCACTAGATTAATTATGGCCTCAACCAATCCAACCTATTAAACACTGTGAGGATTTTTTATTTGTGTCATATCAAAATTTTAAAACTGAGCATATAGCCAAACTATCCCTTAGTAACATTCTGCCTGAGGCTCCTTAGTTTGTAGTGGCTATGATGTTGTTCCTCCTAATTCATAGGTACTGAATGAACCTCAACTCGAATTGAGTATTCTTCCTCAACCTTATGGCATGTATGCAGTGGCTCCCCCTCTTCCATCCTATAAAGGACCATGATACAACCATTCAACAAAGCCTTCAGGGATAAAATTTGTGCCTCCTAAGGAAAAATAGGTTTTTGTGTAAAAACCTAAGAACCCTATGATTTCTCAACCTTCAATAGTCCCCTTGATTCCTCCTATAAAAGAATACAAGGGACCAATATTGGGAAATGTTTCAATCCATCCTTTACAAGCTGAAGCTTGTGCGAGATGAAACATAAGTGAAAATGAATGTAAATGGAGATATTGAGCTATGGATCATTCTCTTAATAAAGAGCGTAAAACCTTACCTAGTGATTAGCCATCCATCAAACCAAATTATGATGAGATACCTCTCACCCATCCATCCTCATCATCGACTGAATCCACTCTGCCACCCTTGTCGAACCATGAAGCTAAGATTTATTTGTCTCAGCCAAAACAAACAATAAAAAACTCATTAGATACAAATATAGATTTTAGTACTCACAATCATGTTGATAGTACTAACATGCAACCGATTGTGATATATTTTGATAATGAATTTGAAGATAAAATTGAATAAAAAATTAGCTCTTATGTTTTCCAAATCAATGAATTTAGATGGGGGCAGCTATGATGATCCCCCTAATGAGAATGACCCACCATGTGTTGAACCTGATACTTCTCCTTGTACTATGCTTGTTGTAGTTCCTTTAGCATATTGTTTGCCTTCCATATATGATGATCTTGAGATTGGGATGTAGATGATTTTCTATAGATCGACTTGCATGTGTGGTACCTCTTGTGTGTCTTTGTGTATTTTCTTGCACATAATGTGGTCTCCCATGATGTGTTGCTTGGCATGTATTTGTGTTTTTTAGTTTTCTTTGGATGACCCTTATTGTTACTATTGGCACAAGGGTACATAGAAAATGAATCCATTGTGACAAATTCATCTATTTGTATCTCCGTTCGACTTTTTTTTTTGTGATCATATTACTTTTGTTGCTTTTGGGAACGATGAAAAGTGTTGAGACATTTAGGTATCTCCCATGTTGACCCAAAAGCTTTCTTGTCTTAATGTGTTATTCCTCCCTTGTGTTCACAATTCCACAAGTATTTGGGGAATGATTTCAATTCAGAGCATGATCATATTATACATTACCTCTTATCTATATTGACCTTGGATCTGTGAATCCCTTATGTACTATCTAAAATTTGTTAATTATGTGGCTTTGTTTTAGGGGAAACCACTTGTCATGAGTTAGCTTGGTTGGGAACATATCATTTGGCATAGAGTTTCCCAACAAGAGTAAGTGCACCAAGTTGTGACACAAAAAGGTGTCACTTTTTTTTTTCCTGAAATGACCATTTGCAAGTGCCAAATGGCTTGGATGATCGAGCCTAAGGCTCAGTATTTCAAAATGTAAATCATTTGGCAAGCACCAAATTTGGCATTCGCCAAATGAAGTGTATCATTTGGTGAATGCAAAATTTGGTGCTAGCCAAATGAAGTTCATCATTTGGAAAGTGCCAAATGAAGTACTCCATTTGGATAGCACCAAATTTTGTGCTCGCCAAATGTGAAGCATGACTTTTTGCAATGCATTTTTGTGAACTCTTTATTTTTCTCTTTCTCTGAGAGGGAAACTATATACATAAATAAACATTTACTTATGGAAATTTACTTATAATTTAAGTTATATTTCATGTATATAGTTTTAGGATGTTTGAGAGTGGTTTTGGATCTCTTGGAGTTATAATGCAAAATCTAGTTTTTGGAAGATTCTATAATTTTTTACAATCAAATTTCAATAATCAGCATGTCAAATTTCAGTAAATAGGAGGTAAAATTTTAGTAGTCAGCAAGTTATATCATCTTTCTCTCCCACTCTCTCCTCTCCTTCCCTCCCTCTCTCCCTCCCTCCCTCTCTCCCTTATTCCCTCTCTCCCCCCTCTCTCTCTCACACACAAACCCCTCTGTCTCCTCCCCCCCTCTCCACTTCTCTCTATCTCTCCTCTCTCTCTCTCTCTATCTCCTTCCATCTCTACTTATATTTATCTCCCCTCTCCCTCTCTTTACCTACCTCTCCCTCCATCACTCTATATCTCACCTATGTCTCCCTCCCTACCTATTTCCCTCTCTACTCTCTATCTCTCCTCTCCCTCCCTTTACCTACCTCTATCTCTCTCCCCTCTCTCCCTCTCTTCCCCCTCTTTCTCTCTCATTCTCTTATCTCTATCTCATAATTATCTCTCTCTCTCTCACACACAAAAACCTCTATCTACCTCCCTAACTCTCCCTCCCTCCATCTTTCCCTCTCTACTTCTCTATCTCTCCTCTCCATCCCCCTCTCTAACTCACCCTCCCTTACCTTCTTTCTACCTCTCCTCTCAATCTCTCTCCCTTTTGTCCCTCCTCCCTCCCTCCCCCTCTTTCTCTCTCAATCACCCTTTTCTCTATCTCACCATTCTCTCTCTCTCTCTCTCTCACACACACACACACACCTCTATCTCCCTCCCTCCCCCCTCTACTTTCTCTCTCCTCTCTCTCTCCTTCCCTCTCTACTTATCTTTATCTCCCATCTCCCTTTCTATTCCTACCTCTCCCTCCATCACACACACAGACACAGACACACTCTCTCTCCATCCATCTCCATCTCACATATGTCTCCCCCCTACCTCTTTCCCTCTCTACTCTCTATCTCTCCTCTCCCTCCCTCTACCTACCTCTCTATCTCTGTCTCTCCCTCCCCCCTCTTTCTTTCTCACTCTCTAACTCTCTCCTCTCTATCTCACCATTTGCTCTCTCCCACTTTCCCTACTTCCCTCTCTCTATCTCACCTATCCCTTTCCACCTCTGCCTCCTCCCACTCTCTCTCTCTCCTCTTTCTCTCTTGCTCTCCCTCTCTTTCTCTCTCTATCTCTCTCTTCCCCCTTCTCTCTCTCTCTCACACACACAAACACACATACACACAACTCTATCTCCTCCCTCCCCCATCCTTCTCCCTCCCCTCTCTACTTCTCTCTATCTCTCCTCTCTCTCTACATCTCCTTCCCTCTCTATTTATCTTTATCTCCCCTCTCCTCTTTACCTACCTCTCCCTCCATCACTCTATATCTCACCTATGTCTCCCTCCCTACCTCTTTCCCTCCCTCTCTCTCTCTCTCTCTCTCTCTCTCTCTCTCTCTCTCTCTCTCTCTCTCTCTCTCTCTCTCTCTCTCTCTCTCTCTCTCTCTCTCTCTCTCCCCCCTCTCTCGCTCTCCTCTCTATCTCACAATTCTCTCTCTCCCGCCCTCTCACTCTCTCCTCTCTATCTCACCAATCTCTCTCTCTCAAACACCTCTATATCTCTCCCTCTCTCCCTTCCTCATTCCCTCTATCTCTCCTCTCCCTCCCTCTCTCTACCTCACCCTCCCTCCCCTTCTTTATATCCCTCCTCTTAGTCTCTCTCCCTTTTGTCCCTCCCTCCTGCCTCTTTCTCTCTCAATCGCTCCTTTTCTCTATCTCACCATTCTCTCTCTCTCTCTCTCTTTCACACACACACACACCTATATCTCCCTCCCCTCTCCCCTCTCTCTCTCCTCTCTCTCCTCTCTCTACTTATATTTATCTCCACTCTCCCTCTTTATTCCTACCTCTTCCTCCACCACTCTCTCTCCATCCCTCTCTATCTCTCCTATGTCTCCCTCCCTACCTCTTTCCCTCGAGCTACTCTCTATCTCTCCTTTCCCTCCCTCTACCCACCTCTCTATCTTTGTCTCTCCCTTCCCCTCTCTCTCTCTCTCACTATCTCCTTCTCTCTATGTAATCATTCTCTCTCTCCCTCCCTCTCCCTCTCTCCTCTCTATCTCACCATTCTCTCTCTCCCACTTTCCCACTTTCCCTCCTCACTTATCCATTTCTACCTCTCCCTCCCTCCAACCTCCCTCTCTCTCTCATTCTCTCTTTACCTCTTTACTTATCTCTATCTCACCTCTCCATCTCAATCTCCCTCCCTCTCTCCTTCCTATCCCTCCCTCCCTCCTTCCCTCTCTCTACCTCTCTCCCTCCACTCTCTCTCTCTCTCTCTCTCAAACACACACACACACACACACACACTTCTATCCTCTCTCCCTCCACTCTCTCTCTCTCTCACACACACACACACACTCACCTCTATCTCCTCCTTACCTCTCTCGCCCACCCTCCCTCCCCTCTCTACTTATTTCTATCTCTCCTCCCTCTCTATGTCTCCTTCCCTCTACTTATATTTATTTCCCCTCTCCCTCTCTTTACCTACCTCTCCCTCCATCACTCTATATCTCACCTGTGTCTCACTCCCTACCTCTTTCCTTCTCTACTCTCTATCTCTCCTCTCCCTCCCTCTACCTACCTCTCTCTCACTCTCTCTCCCTCTCTTCACCCTCTTTCTCTCTCACTCTCTCCTCTCTATCTCACAATTATATATATATATATATATATATATATATATATATATATATATATATATATATATATATATATATATATATATATATATCTCCTTCCCTCACCCTCTCTACTCATCTGTCTCTTACTCTCTCTCTCTCTCTCACACCCCTCCTGTCTCCCTCCCCAACTCTCCCTCCATCCCTCCCTCCTCCCTCCTCCTTCCCCACCTCCCATACCTCACCTCCACTTTCCCTTCTTTCTCTTCTCTCCAGTCCTCTCCACCTTTGGTCCTCCCCTCCCCCTCTTTCTCTCAGATCTCTCATTTATCCATCTCACCATTCTCTCTCTCTCTCTCTCTCTCACCATTCCCTCTCTAATTATCTTTATCTCACAATTATCTCTCTATCTCCCTATATCCCTCTCCACTTATCTCTATCATATCTCTCTATCATTTCTATCTCTCTCACTTCTCCCTCCTTCCCTCTCTACTCTCTATCTCCCTCCCTCTTACTCTCTCTACATCTCTCTCTCTCTCCCCTCTCTCTACTCTCTACTCTCTATCTCACTTCTCTCTCTCTTCCTCCCACCCACCTTCCTTATCTACCCTCTAAGATCTAACCTATCCCTCTCTACCTCTTTCTCCCTCCCTCCCTCCCTTCCTCCTTCCTTGTCTACTTCTCTCTATCATCTCTCTCTCTCCTTTCCTCTCTACTCTCTCTCCCTTCCTTCCTCCTCTCTTTCTCCTCTTTCTCTTTCACTATCTCCTTCCCTCTCTCTCCCCCTATTTCTCTCTCCTTCCTTCCCTCTTTACTTCTCTCTATCTAATCTCTATCTCACCTATCTCTCTCTCTCCCTGTCTATTTTTCTCTATCTTCCCTTCTCTATCTCTTTGTCTCTTTTTCTTTGTATCTCTTTATATTTCTCTCTCTTCCTTCCTCCCATCCACCTTCCATATCTACTTATATCTATCTAATATATCCATCTATACCTCTTTCTCTCTCCCTCACTCTCTCCTTACCTCTCTCAATCTCTCCACCTTTGTTGCTCTCTCTCACCCCTATCTCTCCATCCCTACCTCTCCCTCCATCTCTCCCTCCCTCTCTACTTCCCTCTACCTACATATCCCTTTATACTTATTTCTCTCCCTCCCTCTCCCCTGTCTTTCTCTTCTTATCTCTCTATCACATCTCTCTCACTTATCCCTCCCTCTCCCCCCTACCTATTTCTCTCCCTCCCTCCCCCTGTCTTTCTCTACTTATCTCTCTATCACATCTCTCTCACTTATCCCTCCCTCTCCCTCCTCTCTATCTAACCTCTCTCTTTTCATCCCTCCTCTTTCTCTCTTAATCTCTTTCCCTTTCTCTCCTATTTCTCTCTCACTCTCTCCTTCTCTACCTCTCCCCACCCTTCCTCCCCTTTTTGTATCACATCTTGGTGCACATCAAAGAGAGAAAAATAAAGAGACAAAGAGAGAGAGGTGAGGTGGGAGAGAGAGAGAGGGGATGGAGGGAGAGGTATAGGTGAGATAAAGAGGTAGGTAGAGAGAGGGAGATGGGAGATATAGGTAGAGAGGTAGATAGAGGGAGAATGATATGGAGTTATAGAGGGAGAGATAGGTATAGAGATGGATAGGGGAGATAGAGAGAAGTAGAGAGGGAAGGAGAGAGGGAGGGAGAAAGAAGTGGGATGGAGAGAAACAAAGAGAGAGAGAGAGAGAGAGAGAGAGAGAGAGAGAGAGAGAGAGAGAGAGAGTTAGGGTTATAAAACTCGTGACCTTCTCATATGTTGGTTTTCCTCTTAGCATTTTAGGTCGTAGGTTTTATTTTTGATCTGGGTATCTTATCTGTGTATTTCCTTCAGTTTGAAAATGAAACTAAAAAGCTCAAAACTGTGCTCCATTTTGATGAGTATTTGCATTCGAAATCTGAAGCTATGATAATAATGAAAAACTTAGATAGCTTTGAGACTCTATGTAATTTCTATTATTCTTGAAAGTGTAACATCTTTCCATTTCTTGGGCTAGAACCATAGTAGTTTATTACAACATTTTTGCATTTATGAAACAAACCCCAATGTGGGTAAATTGTAATAATGAAAAATCTATATTTTCTTCATTGAAACTCCATTTGGGTATTTGTAAAATGCTCCCTCCATGACTGTATTTGTTCACTCTCATTTAGCGCATATATATAACTTGCTATACTCTCTCAGCTTGATAAAAACCCTCTGTGAGTAGATGCTGCTTGAATCTTTTCCTTTTTTGAAGTATTGTTGCTATGCGCATTTCTGTATGCAAAACTTGGCTTCTCTATAGAATCATATGTCTTCCATGATGGCACTGTGGATTGATTTGTTATTCTCTACAAATATTATTTGTCTGCTTTTCTTTGATGCACTCCACATGCCTTTTTGATTGATGCAAACTTACATTCACTGGTATCTTTTTAAAAAAATAAATTTTGAAGCACAAAATTTTGTTTCAAATGTGATCATGAGAGTACCCTTTCCCTGTAGATTTGTTTCTGAATGTTTCTTTAAAATCATAGTGATTGCTTCCTCACATATCATCTGGGACAGTCTTTAGAAATGATTGCATTTCTATCTTGTGACATTTCTAGTGCTTAATTGAATTTTATATTCCTTTAAAACATGAAGGCAATGAAAGAATTGCTTGTAATCTATTGCCTTACGAATGTTTTGTTGTAAATGGAACTCATACAACAGTATTACTGTATTGGAACTCAAGAATAGTTTATTCTTGTTGTGCTTTGAGACTGTTACATATTGATATGGATCATTCTTGCTGTCCCCAATGTATTTGAACATTCAAAGTATGTCTATCCTCTTTCCCTAACCTTCTTGAGTTTCACTCATATTGACATTGTAGACACTTATTGAGATCACAAGAATGCCACTCCTTTTGAAACTTATATTTACTGTTATGCTGTCCTCTTCTGCATGACTGTCAATGATCCTTGTATTTATGCTTCTCAATGCTAAATTGTTGCTCCATTATGAACATGATACCTCCTTGCAAGGAATACCTAATGACTGCTTCCTTTCAAAACACAAACCTTGAATGAATCTTGTGTTGTGAATGTCTTCATAATATTTATTAATAGCATAATAGAAAGGAATGACAACAAATTGATGATGTAGGACCATGACGTACAAGATGGATTTTTATTTTGCTTTGCAATATTAAGAGCCATTGTTCATTTATGTTTCTCTCTTCATTGCACTTGCATTTGATTGCCATAAATGATCAATGCTTGAGGTTGATATAGATACTTTATGAGTTGTTCTTTCAAATGATGAGCAATAAGATGCTTTACTCGATCTGTTTTCATTGTGTTGAATTAAAGTTTGCTTTTATGGATTTCTCTTATTACAACAGTCCTTTCTTGATAACTCTCATGTATGAATGTTAAATGAGAGGATTTTTTCCTGATATGCCGGGCTCAACCCTTGTGGGAGCCTGTTTTGCTCCACATATATGATAAAAATGATAAAAAAAATAATGAACCTATTCCTACACATTTAAACAAACATGTTAGCAAAATAAATGAAGCTGAAAGCTTCCATTGAATTCTATTTTCTTTTGAACAGTGAAATCATTTGATGGATGCCTGATCGAATGTAATATTTCTGTTGGTAATGTAGGCATATGATAGGATATGATTTGTCATTGCTTAGAGACCATCTCTAATTCCACATTTCGTCGTTCTTGTAGATGATTTTGAAGCCTAGATTTGGATCAATTCGAAAGCAGAATACCACTGAAGATTTCAAATGTAATAATGATTCGTCATTCCAGGAAATGAAAAATCACCTTCTATCTTATGTTTACATCATCTCTAGTTGTATGATATACATTTCTTTTTTTGTATTCATCATTTGATTATAAATATCAAATCGGCTACTCCCGTGGCTTGTGTGAGACTTTAGTTTTTCCAATATGAATAAAAAAATCATTCTTTTATGAAAATTTATGAGTTCTTCTATTATAAACATTTGCATAATATCACTTAAAATTCATAAGTAATCAAAGTTGTGGAACGTAATGAATACTTAAGCATAAATTTTTTTGTACCTTCTTTGATGAATGTAATTCATCTCTACTTGTTTTGAGTTGTAACTAAAAATAGGTAACAATACATTCATTTAAAAACTAGCTGAAAGAATCAAGATAAACTACATGGTATTAGCCAATTTCTCACTATTTGAATTTTTGAAATTCTAAAAAAAAGTTAACTTTTTAGAGAGGTCACAATAGACACTATGTTGGTTTTTTTGAGAAAAATAGGACCACTTTTGACTGCCCTTTTTGAAACCCTTAATCTTCATTATTTTTTAAAAAAATTAGTAGCTTAGAAAGTAGATTCAGAGCACTACAATTCTTGTTCTTGTTGCATCTTCAAATTTTGAGCGTAACTATCTTCATTTTCTCATGAACATCAGACTTTGCTGATTTCAGAAAAAAAGTGGCATCTTAAGAGCCATTTTTGTGTCACCCACAAGCTCTCATGTATTATAAACTATCATTTTATTCTACCTTAAAGGAACTTTCTCCTAGTTGGTGTTGGAAATTACTTTAAGGTAGGGGCATACATTCCATTATGTGCTTCACTTTGTTCACACATGTTGAACTTTGTGATGCATTTTTGGCATATTGATAATATTTTATAGTACAAGTTATCAGAGTTATTGGGATTATAATTCTTGGTATGGTTGACATGAGAAATCACCTAGTGAATATCAGACTTCACTAGCCCTTGCGTGTTTTCATTTGCTACCATTATGTAAACTCACCTAGTGAATATTAGACTTCACTAGCTTGTGATGCTTTTGTTTATGGGTCACCTAACAAATACCAAACTTTGTTAGCCTATGACTCATGAGTACCTTGGGTATGGATCCTAGTAAGAGTTTTGTAGATCTTGCTAGTTCATGATTTTCATACCCCCTTTGCATGTTTGTATCATATTTGCATTATGTTTGCATCATATTTGCATTGTATTTGGCATCATATAATATTTTTATTATGTTAGTTGTCGTGTCTTCATTGTGTATGCTTTGTGCTTGTCATGTTGTGTTGCACTAAACATTTGTGTGTTCTCTTGTCTTTATATTGTTGTGCCATATGGTCTTGAGCTTGGGGGCTAGTGCATCCCCTAGAATTGATGTTGTCGTATCTCTTCAATGTTTGGATAAAATAACCCTTCTTGGATTATCCTTAATTTAGTGTAATGATGAGTGTAAATTCATACTCTCACTAAAGTGGGGTTAATTGTAGCATCATAAATTGTTAATCTTGATAATTTCACACTAACTTTAGCCCCCCCTACTTGTTTGGACCCAGTTGTACTTGTAATTTTCCCATTTTATGATCATATTTGGAAAATCAGAGTTAAATTGGGAACTTATCAATTAATGTTTATTTAATGACACTATAAGCCCCAAAATAGGAATGGACTAGGGTTCTAGCACTCTTGTCTAGCATATTTTGGCCCAATTTAAATATTTCATTGTTGACATTTTAACATTTAGAAACTTGAATTTACTTGTCGGTTGTTGATAATTGATCTCATAGGAAATTAAAGAAATACATAAAAATAAAAGTATTTTTCACCATTTGAAATCCTATAATTTTGGAACTGATAATGAGCATTCTAAAAATTAGTCAAGAGTAGAATTAACAAGATTATTGTAGCATTATTTCAGTCAAGCATCATGTTAGCAACCCTCAAGTTTCTATTGAGTTTATTCATGTTTCATGTCCATTCATTTTGTGAGCAATAACACTTGCAAGAATTCAAATCAAGCATCCAATTCTCTTTGAAAGTGATGAGTAAAATGACTTTAGTCCGTCAAGGAATGCAAATATGAATGGTAACTTGCAACATTTGTCAATTTATCATTCTTTTGTCCATTTTCCTCTACCCAACCTAGGGTAAGCACTCTCTTTTACATCATCATAACCATTGTGGAGGTGGAAATACCAAAACAAGGTTTGAATTGGGAAAGCCCCTATAAGACACAACCCTTTCTCTCCTCTCTTGTGTGTAGGTTACAAATCTGAAGCAAATTTGGAAGAGGATTGAAGACCTAATCGCTTAATCAAGTATTCAAGCCTTATATGTCAACAAATTGGGGAAAGTGGAATTAATCAATGATAGAAAAAGTTCCAACACTGAGTATATAGGGAGGAAGAGTCTATAAATAGGGACCAACTAATACCTAAATTTTATTTTTGAAGTTTTGTATTCTCGGGTCTAGGGTGCCAATGCCCCAATCTGGCTAATTCAAGCTCATATTTCTATGCTAGGTTTCTATGTGTCTGCACTCTGCTATTCTGTACTTCATTATTGTGTTTATGTTTTGTGCTTTCTTGGAATCATAAAAATTCATTGTAGTTGCATAATTAACCTAGAGATATACATTTGCATCTTCAAATTCAGTGAATTAGCAATCAAAAAATCAATCCCCCAAAGAAAGAACCAAAAACCTAATCCACCATTTTGGTCATTCCACAGTAGTTAGTATCCAAGTGGGTATTTGTGATAATTTTTGGTTCCTTCCATTGTGATATAGGAGGTGTGATTTAGACCCTAGATTCATTTTTCTTACATCACACATACCAAAGAGTAGGGAGTGTATTACCATTTTGTTTTTTTAAAAATGTTGTTGATCAAAGAATACCAATTATTTATATCTATTCAAGGGTAAAAATAAAATAAAAATATATATTATTATTTGTGAACCAGGTGCTTGCATGGCTGCCAAAGCCCATGCATGCATGAATAAATAGTTATTTCTAAACTAGTTGCAAATTAGTTTCTAAGATCGATTCTTGTGGTGTATCACTAGCCAATCCAAACTTGTTAATTTTTTATGGCCATGGAAGCCATGTTGTTGTAACAATAATCCAAGAGTTAAGGTCATCAAGGATTGAATTGCTAACCAGGTTTCTTGATATTAAAATTAAGAGAGCAGAGTTGGTAGTAATTGGTAGCAAGGAATTTAAAAATCATTGCAAACATCATAGCAAGATTCAAGAGGACATGTATATGTCTATCTAATCCTAATGGACTCAAGTGGAGGACATGTATCCTACTGACACATTTAAATTTTGTGTACATGATGATCTTTGCTATACAAAAAATTCTAAGTTTCTAGGAGTTAACGTTTTAGAAGTAGAAGTGGTAAAAATATTACTTATATTAGGGGAATTACATGCAAAAACACTTCAATAAATGGTAGAGGATAAAATGATACACCTAAAAGTAAATATTTGGAGGGTGAAGTTTGTGTTAAAGTGGAAGAGAATCAAAATGATTAGCAAGAAGATGGACTTACTCTTCAATCTCAACAAGTCCAACCATCATGGTTATTGGAGGGAACTATAAATTTGAGAATTACCTTACATTCCTAGCAAGAAAAAGACACACTTTCCTTCCCATCTCCCCCACCCATAGTAAATGAGTATGAAATGGTACATTAGTATGTTGATTATAGAGGTTGGGATGATGGAGATAATGCTATGTAATTGGGAGAAATTCAAGATAACGAACCAAAGATTAGTGAAAGTTAACATACCATTAATGTAGAATTGAATTGGTCATTGGGTTACCTTGGAATCAAATTATACATCAAAAAATTCCTTAAATTTCCTAGTCACATTGTCAAGGAAAGATTGAGGAATGCAAAGGACAATGCAATTTATTTGAGTAAAAAATATTAAGTCATAATAGTAGACGATTACATTAAACTTTTGATGTATAAGGAGGAAAGGAAGAAATACTTTGAAGAGATGAAAGTGAGAAATAGAAAAAAATAGAGGATATAAAAGCATCATGAATTGTTGCAAGATAATTGGAGACAACAAAGTTCAATATAGACCTTCAATGATGGTGCAGGAGCACCTAAAGATATTGCTAAGTCTCCATCAAGCATTTTTGAGAAATTTGAATCTTCAAATGCAAAGCATGTAAAAGGGGTATGATGTGCTCATATTTGATGTATTTAGGTCTCAAATAGGTCTTTAAGTGGTCAAGGATGTAAAAAATGCAAAAGTTGTCTATTAGTTGTAAAAGATGTAAAAAGTGCAAAGTTGCAAAAATCAGAAGATGAAGAGTCACCTTGATTTATAAGGTTGTTAGTTGGTTGGAAATGAAAAGGTAGTTTCCTTAACTATTGTAAAAGCTATATAAAGCATTGTAAAGGGCGAGGAAGAGCAGATTTTTGTATTCTTGAAACATCATACTAAATAAAGTTTCTTGTTTCATGAATTCACAGTGCTTTTATTCTCTTGCCAGTAATCTATAAGCTATATAATTTTTTTATTCTCTTAGGTAGAGAGTTAACAATTACTTAAAGGTGTTTTGATAGGCTTCCATTAGATTTAGTACAAATAAGATCAAGTTTTTGTGATTTGTTTGGAAAAAACTTGTCAAGGGTTTGAGGGTCTTGTAAAGATTTATATCCTCCATCCCACCGCTATAGGGTTAGTAGAATGGTGGGATGGACAATTTTGAATGTAGTTAGGGGTGATGCCACAATACTGGTTTACAAGTTTTGGCCAAATTGGACACTAAAATAATTTTTTCTAACTAAATCTTCATTTTCGGGCACCTATAGTTGCTAAACCATGATGAATTTGAAGATGACGCAAACTAGTGATTTGTGACATTTTGTCTGTAGATTCTAAATATATTTTTTCCAAATTTTTTGGAATTAGATTGTACTTCCTTTTCCATCTCCTTCAAAAACTAGTTTTTTTCAATAAACAACATTTCTAAGGAGTGACACTCATCGTATAACGCATAACATTTTTTCATGAAGGATAAAATTCTATTTTTTTTTGAATTTAGATTTGTAACTATGACATCTAGTGCTTCCAATTGGTTTCATAGTGTTTTATTGAATATTTTTTCCTCAATCAAGTTTTGAAGTCAAACAAATTATAATTTAGACATAGGCAGACTGTATAACGCGTAACATTTTTTGTGTGTATCGAAATTCAATATTTCTTTTTTGGTTGGATCAAGGACTTCAATATTTGGTGCACGCTATTTTTCAATTTTTTTTGATAATCTACTATTTTTCCACATGTGCAGAACAAAGAGCCTGATTTTCAGTGAAAAACCTACATTCACAAGAAATAAAAATAAAATAATCAAATTAAATTTAATTAAAATTATACTTTTTTGGAAGCTTATAATAAGGGCTACATACTCACAATTTTTTTTTTAAAATGAATTCATTGGATCCCCCAAAAGGTAAATCAAAAGTGGTTTTTATCAGCATTTTGACAGGTGTAAAGGAGACTCCATTATAGGTATGGTTTAAAGCTAGCGGGGTTCTATCCAAGGGGGCTTGGTCTAAGGTGGTTTGATCAAACCCTCTTCAATTGGAATCGTTTAAATGGAACTTTTCAAGGCTTAAATCATTATATTTTCTAAAAATATGCAATTTCAGCAAAAAAATAGGATCTCCCAAAAAGAATAAACCACTATTGTGGCAACACCCTTAGAATGCTTTAAATGTTGCGTGTGTTGACAGGAATAGGGAAGGAAAGAATATGAGGTTGTGATCGCTGCCCTTACAAGAAAATACAAAATTTTCCATGAAAGAGGATGGTTTCAAGTTGGTAAACGTTGAAGTAGCATGCATGAAGGTTGGAAGATGATTCCTAGAGAATATGTAGACATAATTAAACATGTTTGGAGTAGTGGCAAGTGGATTTGAGGTTTGCATTGTTCTTTTTCAATAAACCCTCACACTTTTGATCATTTTTAAGCCTACAATTAAGGGTTTTGTGGTTCAGTGCTTTATTGAGCCTTTCAGCCCCTAAAAGTTGATGAATCTTGAGTTTTGAGATTTGTTGAAAAACTGTTTAAAGTCATTTGGTGTATTGGTGGTGATTTGAGACTACTTCCTTTGATAAATTGGCAGGTAATTGAGGCTCTTTACCAGTAGATGGTCTATTGATTCTCTTATATTTTCCAAAATAAGTGTAGTTGCTCTTGAAGTATGTTAATATGGATTGAAATGGGTTCCTAGAGGAATGTTTAGTTTATTGAGTTTCAATATGGGTTGTTTCATATACCCATTTTTGTAATGTTGCTGTACTACTAGGGTTTTGGGTCTATGATTGCAAGTGAGTGCAATTCTGTGAAATCAGAAATACAAGTGATTGTTTTGTGTTGAAACTGCTTAAACAATGATGTTAAAGTTGTATCAATGTTTGGAGAAAAGTTTAGTAAGCAAACTTGATGAATTTTTGTGTCTGAGCAATATGAACCCTATGGGAAAAATGGTGTCTGACTGCAAGAAGGTGTAATTATGTGAATAAAGGTGTACCTATGGTTTGGGAGAGGTTTAGATACAATACTTGTTGTTTTGGTGTTTGAACTATGTGGAATTATGGTGCAAAATTGGTGACTTGAGTATGTAGGTTGGTCAAGTTGAATGTTCAGATATTTCCTTTAGAGTATTTGTTTTGTTTTTGTCATTTTGGTGATGATAAAAGTGACTTAAAGATCTGACCAGAGATTGAAGCAAGATTGGGTGAAGGTTGTCTTTTTGCCTTAATTGAAACAAGTTGAAATGGAGGGTAAGTTGGTGAATAGTGAACGGTGTGGTTGGTTTAGAATTTCTAATGGCGTTTTTGATTTGGTTCAATCAATTTGATGTTGGTTAAGATATATTTGAGTCTGATAAAGGTTTGGAAAAATGATTGGGTGATTTTGGAGTTTGATAGCCTTGTGAATGACAAGTAAATTTGATGGATTTTGTTGAATAGATAAGTGAAATAATGGTGATTGGTTAAATGGATCTTCTTAGTTGTATTTAGGGTTAGAAGTACCCTTGATGGTTTGTGGTTTTTGGTAAATTCTCTGCATCACATGAAAAGCAAGAGAAAAACAAAAAATATTTGAAAGTAAGGAAAATGCACAAAAAATGGTGCAAGAGAAGATCCTAAGGGATGAACAAAGAAGGGAAAAATAAATTGAGTTGAAAAGGAGGGATTTAGACAAACAAAGGTATTTAAGAAATCCATTAAACCCTTTACTTGAGCATCATGCATTGTTTAGGGCTATGATGAACATCCATATCCCTCACTTTTTTGGTGCAATAAATTCTATAAATTTGATCCCATCTAATGCAACTAGCACTCCAATTCCACCAATGAGGGAGGAGAACATGGATGGCATAACTTTTTCAAGCAACCAAGAAACAACAAGCTCTTTTACATTAAGTCCATTATCTTTTCCTCTATGATTTGAGTGAAAAGGGTTGTCTTTTTTTTTATTGCAATCCTTCTACACAAACATGTTATATATTATAGCCTAGGGAAGCATATTTTTTGTATTTTGTATTGAGTTGAAACTATATCTACCATTAGTTATGTATCATAGATTTATGTTTTCCATTTTCTAATAAAATATGGTGATACATCCAATCAATAAAATTTCATATATATATGTCTTCCATTTGTTAATGAAATGTTTATTGCAATTTGATAATGATGCAAAGAAACTATGAATCTCAAATTCTCAACATAAAACTTTTTTGCGTACACTCAACATAAAACTTGTAATTGATTTGGTTGAATGCTTTCTTTGTTTGAAGTCTTAACTTTATGTCATCTAATTTAGTTAGTAATTGAAAATGACTTGCGTGGATTGATTCATGTGAGATGAACAAATGGATTTTATGGATGTTAAAAATGTAGAATTTGCTAATAAGTTTTATTGTTGATTGATTTATATTCTCCCATTTTAATATATTGATTGGTGAGGCCTACATATTTTATTGTGGCGTGTCCATGTATTATGGGTGGTCACGTCATGTGTAGCTAGGATACTTAAATATGTTTTTTTAAAGTGTCATTTATCAAGAAAATTAAAGTGTTTCTTTTCCACATATGGACTTAACATTAGAATACATGGGTTTGAAATTTTTTGAACATGGAATATGTACATCAATTCAATATTGTAATGTAATCTTTCACATACTCATACATTTGTAAACCCCAAGAATAGTTATTATGATTTTTAGTTTCAATAACTTTATTTTTTATAAAATTAGACTATTATTATATTCATGGGTTTTATACTCTAAACCAAAACCTATTTAATTTCTAAACCCTATATGACAAAACATGATTTATGTAGACCCTAGTTCCCATAATGTTCCCCAAAACCTACATTGCAGAAACCCATAGTTCACCAAATTTTATTAAAACCCAAACCAATAGATCATGAAGCAAAGTAACCCAAACCCTTATCAAACTTCAAACCTAAAGAAAAAAATGTAAACACCTTAAACATAATAAATTCTATACCATATATTCCAAACTTGGTTAGATTTGAAATATGATATAAAAAATATGATTTGTGCAAACCCGATTTCTCATAATGTCCACAAAACAATAAATTGAGAAAACTATTTAGTAGAAGTTAGCCATACATCTTAAAACTTAATACTAAACCCTATAGATCTATGCATTAGATATTAACCCCTAATTCCCATAAAACCAAAACTTATCAACAAGTAATGTTAATAATTTATGTTAGTTTAAGCTTGGAATTTGATGTCTCTCATGTCCATATAGTTGTAAACCTAGAGAGTAGTTGATTGTAATTTCAGTCCAATTTCACCCACAAGCTTAAAAGAATACATTTCTTAGTTTGAATAACATAGGTGATTATAAATTTAGAATAATAACATCTTCATGTTCATGAGAGAAAGTAATTGTAACTTAGATAGAGGTCTTAGACAATAAACTTACATATGTCCATGTCTATTAAAATCAAACCTAACATCTAGGTTAAATGTCTTAATTATTCTATACTAGGCCAAATATGAGGTTTCAATGTATGAAAATCTTAGATGTAAATCCTAAATGTTAAGCTTCCAAGCTTAAATTGATATAATATCTAAACCATGACTGGTAAAATTGTAGAGATTGTGGTTAAATTAAGGGTAGATGGTCATGAGAAAAATTAATTTTGAAGTTTACAATTGTATGTCCATGAGATATATGAAATTTGATATGAAACTTAGATGTAAACCCAAAATAGTAAAATTATAAACCTTGGGTCAAATGAAAACAATATAAAATCGAGAATAAATGCTTATGTAAGAAAACCTAATATGTTAATATAAATTACTAGTTGAAAGAACTAAACACCTATTTACATTTTTTTAACAACTAATAAATTTTTTGATTACCTGTTTCCACAAAATATGTTAATATAAATTTCCAGTTGAAAGAACTCAAAATTTAAATTTATAATATAAATTCGAGAGGTACAATGATGCTCAATTAGAAGAATGTAACTTCCTAAAGTAATAATTTGTTCCTAAACAAAAGAAAATTGAAGCAACTGTACCTAAAACTAACTTCATAATTGAAAGCTCAAACTATTCAAACAAACACCCTTCAACATTAGTTTTAAAATTTATAAACTTCTAAATATTTTTAGTATAAAGTTGGAGAAACAAAGAGCCTCAAACATTGAACCAAAATAAACTAGGCATACAATAGGTGAGTAACAAATATATAAAACCTCAAAAAATAGAGATGAAGTAATTTATGACAACCTCACCTTCCATTTATAACCATACAAAAGAGTGAAGTGAAGAAATAACTTGAGCATTGAACTCGACATTGTGTCATAGAAAATTGGACACTCTTGAGAAAAGAGACAATTTCACGCATAACTAGACCCACTTTTGAGTCCCTTCACATCATTTATAGGCCCCTTAGACCCATTAATTTTGATCTAGAGGCCCGTTTTACTCGAGAAATCACATAAAACCCAACAAACAACATTTAATTATGCCATACCCCGAAAAGCCGCCTTCAAACAGTAGTAGTGGGACCCATTCGCCAAGGGTGGTGAATGAGTCCCCTTTGAGGGAAAATTCAAATTTAAGCAAGAATTTAATCAATTTAACTTTAATTTCTAGTGAATGTCAGCCTCTTAGGTCTAATTGACATGAAAATAAGGTGTTGTTGCTTATAAATACTCATTTCAAGTTATTTCACACATCTTTTTATCATCTTTGTTATCTTTTATCATTTCCTCAAGAGCAATTCATAAAGTCAAGTCTTCCACAACAAGTTTCACTAGCAAAAGTTGAAGTTTTAGGGCAGCAAACTAGGGTTTTTGCAGGTCTTGAAGCTCACTTCTTTTGTCAAGATCCAACATTGCAAAGGGTTTATGATGGACGCATATGATTCAAATCATGAAGAAATATAGGGTGAAGAGGTGCAACTAGCCACCAAATCACACCTAAGGACTTGGTTTCTTATTGATTCCATCTTCCATTTTCAATCTATCTTCAAATTAATGTTTGCATCTTGTTTGTTTATCATTTGCATGTCATTTCATTCCTATTTTTCATGTGTTGTAAGGTTTCTAGGGTTGATATCTTGCATCATATAAATCATTCTTGCATGTCTTATTCTAGAGCTCAATAGAATAGGATCTTTGTCACATCTCAACTTTTCCTAGTCTTTAACACATCTAAGGCTAGGGTTTATACATATTTTTCTCCATTCAAGGTTTAATTACCCAACTAGGGGTTTGACTAAGGAAAACCACCCATTAGACAAACAATTTTGAGCTATTTTGCAAAAAATTTCTGAGATCGAAGTTGAGTTTCCATTAGAAATTGCTGTGTAGGTGTCAAGGTGTAGGACAAAACTTTGAAATTGCAAAAAATTGAAAGTGGACTGATTCATCACGCATGGTGAATGAGTCCCTCTTAAGGTGCAGATTTGAGTTAGATGCAAATCCAGACCCTCGACTATCAGAAAATAGCTTCTATGTAGAAGAGTTCTGATCTGGGACTGATTCACTCAAGGTGGTGAATGAGTCCCAGTCAGCCTAAAGTCAAGATTCATTAGTTTTCTAGGTTATTTTCCAGTCATCTCCAATTTTCTAGGTGCACTCACTTTGAGAAACAACCTTCTGTTTAGTTTAATTTGCATTTTTATTCATTCTTTAAAACATTTTTGCAAACAACACTATGTTTTTAAACATAACATAGATCTTAGTTTTGTATTCATAATCTATTTTATAGATCATTCACTTGCATTTAGTTTACTTCATTTAGCTTAGACAACATTCCACATAACATAATTTGAATGAACTAGTTAGCATTTTTGGCCTAACTCTTTCCTTTTAGGTGAAAAACCATAGAAGAGTTAGATAAATCCTAACTACCAAAAATCAATAGTTCAGACATTCTACCAACCATTATTGTTCTTTTGAAGATTATAATTGTTAGGGATCCAAATTTGCACCCCAAATTCCAAGCTGTGAAAGAACTTGGCATATTTGGATGTAACATGGAACTGCTTTCAGGTTGTGGGTATCCTATTCGAAAGAAGACCTCCAGTGATAAGGGGTTGGATTCCCATTTTGATGCCACCTAACTACTAATTTCTAAGGTAAAGGGTTAAAATTGTAGGAAAATGAACCTAATACTGAAACTACCTAAGGTGATACACAAAAACAACTTGGACTTGATAACAACCTATCACATTCAAAACATCATAAAAATTGATTTACACAACTCACTTTCAAAAGCAGTTTACATAAGTAATTTATAAGGAGGTCTATAAACAGTGCTTTTAGAAGGAAAACAAAGGTTTCACAACTAACAACACTACTAAACAACACAACTTGTAACTTGTTAACATACATTTTATGCTAAATAGATGCATAAACATGAGACAAGTTTTCAAGGAAAGATGAATTTTCACAAGACAAACTGATCAATCATTAATAGCATACCATGAAACATGAAGAGAGAAGATAAAATTATCTATTCTATTGATTCAAAGTGCTTACTGTATTACAAGTCCATCTGAGTTACAATATTGCTCCATAAAAATAGCTCCAAGAAATAAAGCCATCCTATTGCTGGAAAGAAAGAACTAACTCCCAAAATGAAAAAACAAGCCACTTAAGCAAAAACCCACCAAAACCCCTCACACATGTCCATCTAAAAGGTTCTAGTCAGATGCAACAATGATGCCAAAAAAGAAGATTCTAAAGTCACTCCAAAAAGCCTCTAGAATGGTGATAAGTCAGGCTCAAACTCAAGTCATGCTAAAAGTGTGACAAAACTCCCTCCAAAATAGTCAAATACTTCACCCCCACACTCTCCTCATGTCTAAAATTCAATCATTTTTTCTCCCAGCTTTGACTCATGCAATGTGTGTTTTGTAAACACAAGACTCCAAAAAGGCATTAAAGATAATAACTTGATTAAGTGATTCATAATTTACAAATTTTAATCAAGTTATTTTACATTTACAAAGAACAATATAAGAGGCCCAACATCAATATGAATTAACTTACATTTGCAAATGAAAAAGACCAAAGTGATTAGCAAATCACTTAAATGATATTTTCATGTTTTGAAACAAATGCAAAAAATAATAATGAAATGCCAAAATGCTTTAAAAAACATTAAATAAGGTCACAATTTCTCCAAGGCACTTGATCATCTCACCTTCTCTTATTCTGCACTATAAGGCCACATGTGGTCAATATTCTGATTTGCAAAGGCAAAATAAAAGCTCAAGCTTGGCCTATATGGCCAACCTCCACACTTCTTGGAAGGAATATTCCAAGTCTTCAAGGCACATGATGTTCATGACCAAAAGGTCAAAGGCAGGCTACACATGTGGGACTTAGCACATTTTATATGCTTCATGTTTGAAACACTTAGCAATATTGAAATGAAGCATAAGACTTAAGGCATAAAATGCCTAAGTCATGGACTTAACATTCGGCCCCCATTATGCATTAATCATGAGCTCCATTTTTTAAAACATGGGATAAAAATCCCGTTGGCATCTAAATAGGGTCAAACCATAATCATCAAAAGACAAAAAGATGTGGAACATACCACCATTGTATCATCGATCATTCTAGAACAATGATGCTGCTGCCATAGGGTTTGAGTCAACGTAGAAAAGAGAGGTAATTGGTTTTTGTAAACAAAATCTGTGCTTTTTATCACCATTTGAAGGCCATTTTTTAGCTACAGGCTGTGGCCATGTACGTATTTTTGACAAAAACTTGTGTCATTTCTTGTGCTTATTTCATCCCTCTTTCACAGTCGCCATGATTTAATTTCTTGAAGCTCTAGGGTTTAGTTGGAGTCGTGAGCTGGGTAAGCTTTTGTGCACAAAATCTCGCACTCTTTTCCCTTTTCTGTGAATACAAGCTCAATTTGAGCTCCTTTTGGAAACAAAATGATAAATGTGTTTGATTTTTTTGTGCACCTTCTTATTTCGCACTCTTTGAAAATGATGATAAGTAATTTGTATTGGGTTTGACCTGCCTGTGGATTTTTGAGTTTCCATTTTCAAAATGCATCTGCATTTGGCCATTAAGGAGAAAACCAGGCCGTGGCTTCATTCAGATGGTAAAAAAACCTTTTGTCTTCTTTTTGATAGCACCTTTATTGAGAGTCCTTCCTTCTTAGCTTTGAAACAAAGCTTGCTCCTCTAAATTTTGAGATTTCTAGTATAAATCCCAATTGGGTTTTATTCTTTGTGAAGAAAAACATATTTTATGGGTGCAACCATGAAAGCATGTATGGGTTTTTTGATATACCTTTGCATTTTTCTATAGAATGACTTGCATTCTAAACCCCAAAGTGGGCTCTCCATTGTGTGAAGAAAAAATATTTTGTGTTCTCTTCTCATCATTCCATTCGAATGTCCTTGTATTTGAACTTTAACACCAACCCAGATGGGTTTTTGCATTGTGAGAAGGAAAGCCAAATTCTTCACCTTTGTATTTGCATTCTAAAGTTAAAACACAAGATGGGTACCCTACCATTGTAGAAAAATGTAAAAAAATGTGGCACATTCTAGGTTTTTGTATTTTCTGGTTCATGAAAGAGGCATTTGAGATTTTATGCAAAAGTTTTAATGCTATATTACACATAAAATAATGATATATTAGCATTTGTAAATCTAGATTCTGGCCATGAATTTGCACTTTCCAGTGGAGAAAACCCTCGAAATGTTCAAGTTGCCCATATCTTCTATCACATAGAGGGGTTGATGCAGACACATTTCTACCTGTATTATTGGCCACATTACCGACCCCAAACATAGATAAAAGAGGCCAATGTGAATAACTAGAATTTAACTCCACAATTGGTAATTCTGTTGAAAATTATGAAAAGAAAACTTTAAGATCTTGGCTTGAACCATTGTTAAGTATCTGCTTCTGGTCTTTTCCACATCTTTCCATTTATTATTTTTCATACGAAGATGACATGAGATTCTCGGGTCCACTATAGGCACATTCCCTGATCCTTTGTAACTGTGAATGTTGTCACCAAAAACTCCATGGGGCTATCCACATGATCATTGTTCATTCTATTACTATGCATCTCTCTATGAACTTCCCCCTCAACGATCATCCTGAAGTTAGAATTAAATGCTTTTGTCATTTCATGATGAACAGGCTTCCCCTTGGTAGTCTACATCACTACGCACTTAAATCACTGTCATGTTGTGACATCATTGCTATCATGAGGTTTCATGAGTCATTCATGCTTGATGGTTACCTTGAATAGTATGGCTGTCTTTGTGAGCTTATGGAAAATTTGGCATCTTAATGCTTTATTGTTATATGAGATTCTTTGCAACAGGGTAGTGCTCTCTATTTGTAATCTAGCATGAGTTGTTTTCTTGGTAAAACTTGATCCTTTTATCTCAATTTGCATCTTGTTACTTTGTGAAATCTGTTTGTTTCAAAATTGCTATCATCCCAACATAGATGCTTATATGATGCTTTCCACTTCATAGATATTATTGTAGTGTGATGAGTCAAATCACTATCACCTCTATCCTTTAAATAGCAATTGTATCCTGATCACATAATATGAGGGTTTTGGTGTTGTCATTGACTTCTCTACTAGAGATGCCACATGAGCTCTCAAGCAAACTTTACAAGTGACATGCATGCAACTGGTGTGAAAACCAACACCATGATTTTGATGTCTACACTTACTTAATGGACCTCCATTGAATTATCTTCATTTATGTTTACATGATGAATCCTTGTGGAGTTGGATTTATTGATTCAATCACTGTTTATGATGCACATTTTTAGCTTAAAAGCATGCATCTGTAGCTTCATTCATGGCTTCCTCCTTTAATGTTGTTATAGATTACTCTGTTATGTTCCTTGATGTATGTACCTGTAGCTTATGTGGACTTCCTTTGATGATGGTACTCTATTTTTCTTTTTTAACCCTTGTTAGAAGTCATGCATTTGGTGGTCCTTGTTAATGTTTTATGATCTTCTCCTTGTATATACTTTGTCATACATAGACCTTTCCTCATGCTTATAACTCCACATTGCTCTTTCCATTGTTGTTAAATTTCTATCATTTCCATTGTCTCAAAACAACAAATTGTGCAACCTATTGTGACAATATCTCATGCCCATTAAAAGTTACACTTTGTAAGCTGTGAAACTTGACTGCTTCTCCATTTCCATCAATAAAGTTATTGTCAACTGCATATCACTTGTGGAGGTAATCCTTGGGTTTGAGAAACTTAAGAAAATGTAGATGAAAGTTGATCATTATGTGACACCGAACATCGCAGTTGAAAAGTTTTACTACCCTTCCTTTCTTCTTAATCTGTAATGTAATCTCTTGTGACCATTTCTTATTTTCCTTCAGTAAAGTCAAAAGGCATTTGTCTTTGTTGTTGTCTTGCATGACATGAGAATACATCTTGTTGTCCCAACCTTCATGGCTTCCATAACAATGCTTGTTGCCCCACATGAATTGCTACTTGATCTCCACAACATTTGTTTACCTTTTGATCATGTGTAACACATAAATTGTCTCCTCACTTTGATCCTAGTGGGTAGACACATGTCACCTACGTTGGTGACTTGAAAGCTCACCATCCTATGTGATGTGTGGCTGTCCAATAGGGTTAAGGTGAGAGGGACCTGACAATACCTTGGATTGCTTCCTCATTATTTAAGAGATGCATAATTGAAGTTGATGCATCTTTTGAATCTGATAATGAAAGTTGATCAACTGGTGTGATTCTATATTGATTTAATGCATTAATAACAAGTATATATTTGATCAAGTTGCTCAATTTCCTATTACTTTCAAAGCATGCTGAGCTCTACCCTCGTGGTAGCCACATTTACCCCACATGCTGTATTTAATTGAATCAAAATAGTAACCAGACTTATCCTAAATTTGCACATGAAGCAACCAAGTTAGAAAATAGATGTATATTTTGGATGTGTTTGATAACTTCATTTTTTTCAGGACATCCAAGGTTTGCATACTTATTTAATGCACTTAGAGATTAGTTTATACTTGCATAGGTAGGTGTTCATGTAAGGTTTGAGATCTTTCATTGCTTAGGGTGTTGCTCTAATATCATTGTTTTTCCATATGTAGGAGCTAGGAGCACTATGGAGTTGGGAAGTACACAAGCAGCTTGGGGGAAGCAGCAGGGCAAGAGGACAACTTCAAAACCATTCATTCTTAGGCAATGACTGGTCTCCAGCCTTATATGCATATTCTATTTTGTCTACTTATTCATGTATAAATTGTTTCTTTATTTTCATTGAATAAGTAAAGTTAGTCCATTGGCTTGTGAGGGACATGTACACTTCATGATTATCAATAAAAGATTACATTTGTACACATATGATTCTCTTTTCTCATTTGTTGTAATTGCAACATTGGAATGAAAATGTAATCCGTTTCATTTGACAATCTTTTTTTTTCATGCATATTGAACTTAGCAAACTTATGGTTTATCTTTTAAATGTTTAAACGAACAACACAAAAATAATAAACACTAAACTTGATTTCAACTGAAAGCTAAAAATCAGGTAACAATAATAATCACAAAGAATTAAAAGAAACTAGGGCTACAGTAGATGAATAACAAATACATAGAAGATGAAAAAATGAGATGAAGTAATATGACAACCTCACCTTCCATTTATAGCCATATAGAGGTGTGATGTGAAGAAATTCCTTGATGGAATTGGGCATCTACCAACCATTAATTTGCCTTTGAAGATTATAGTAATCACAAACAACCAAAATAAACTAAGCCTATAGCATATGAGTAACAAATATGCATAAGCCAAAAAAATAGAGACAAAACAATGTATAATGACCTCACCCTCCTTTTAAAACCATACAAAGGAGTGAAGTGAAGAAATACCTTAATCATTGAATTGGACATTCTACCAACAATTATTGTGCCTTTGAAGATTATAATAATCAAAAAGATTCAAAAAAATCAGGTCTACGACAGATGAATAAAAAATGTACATAAGCCTAAAAAATATAGACAAAGCACTGTATAACGACCTCACCTTTCATTTACATCCATACAAATGAGCGAAGTGAATAAATATCTTTCCAAAAACAAAAATTAAAGATACTAAACCAAAATAAAATGCTAGTTCATAGCCTTAGTTAGGTTTAATAACTTCACTTCAAAGTAGCTGAAATGTAGACCCATTCCCTTTGCATTGGCGTTGAGAAATCCTATGGAAGCCATGGCTGAAGGAGAGAGGAAGTGAACAACTTTTGGTGCGAAACCAAACGAGCTTTCAGGAAGAAGAGGGTTGATAGTGAAGTGGTAGTGGAAGATTAATTCTGTAATACACAACATTGAAGATTCCATCACTTCAAGAACTAGCACCATCCCAAACATCTAAATGTGGAAAGATGTTAAGTTAATACAATAGGTTGGTAGTGAAGTGTGAGGCAACATGAGATAAATGTTACCATGTTTGAATGAAACATGCCCATATGTTCTTTGATCCTGTAACATGTTGTACACATACTAGGGTGATTGAGAATTGCCACTCAAGATCTTCATGATCTATATTCAGTCAACATTTAAAATGGTATGAAAATGTGGAGTCTCTTTTTTTCGTTGTCCTCCACATAGCAGCTAACTCGAACACCCCTAAAAAAAGTTTTTTTAACTTTACCACCTCATTACATGCATGGTGAGAAAAAACAAATTTTTCTTTCATGTGAGGCTCCATGTGAACCTAGAAAAAAAAAGGATGCCCCATTATGAGGCCTTTCCCCTACATTTTTTTTGATGAATAGGTATCTATATCTATATTAATGAAAGATAAAAATACACATATTCACAAAAAAAGGATGGGTGGTGAGAAGGCACACCTTGAGAGTCACATGGGCAGAGCCCAGAAAGTCATAAAATCTTGGGCCACGCCCAGAATGTAGAAAACATTAAAATGATAACAATAAAAAAAGCCGCCAAGTGACCATAACAGTGCAAGCAGAAAATGACGGATCCTTATCATCCTTATTACCCCCATACAACAGCTTTTGAATTTTAACAATTGAAGAGGTCCTTACCGTCACTTATGGATCGAAAAACTAAAATATAGAACGACGAAAGCATTAGGACCAGAATCGCCTTCTTTAATTTCCAGTAGTTGAAAATAGGCTGCCTACTATTAAATTAAATGACAAGTGAGCAAACCTTTCTGGCGAGGGCGATTCACATGTGGCCTGGTGTCGGCTGTATATATGCTATATATATATCAAATAATTTGGGATGACCGGACATCTGTCTTTCTTTTATATGTATATCTAAAAGCGGCTTGCGTCATCGTACATACGTCATACCAAGACGACTGCAAAAAAATATAATTGGAGTCATCTTGTCATTCTCAGATCATTTCTTTTTTCAGAGTTGAAAGCTTCAATTACCTATAGTAACACAACAACAGAGACTCATCTGCGTAAATGTTATGTCAAGAAAGAGAGTTCAGGTAACCAGAGCAAAGGTCAAACTAGTACAGCTATTATTTAAACAGTATCCAGATAAGTTGGAATCTTGAACGAAGTTTAATGCATTTATTTCCATGATGATTAGATTATGTTGGGGATTCTGTATTTGAATGGATCCATTGCAACAACTACCCCTCTAACTCGTTTTGTGACTCCCCGTGCTTTCAATTTGACAGAAGATGAAGAGGAAAGAGTGTGAAGACATATATGTGACCACAGATGTCTCCAACTTCAGCCACACGGTACAGCAATTAACAGGATTGCAAAAGGAGGGTAACAAGAATCAAGCGTCCATTGAAAAGCCTCTGTTGTTCAAGCCTCAAGCCAAACGTCTCTCTGCTGCTACCAACAACAATTGTTCTTGGATATCGCGCCTCTTCGCCCCTTCTGTTCCTCCTTTACCCAACAACGTTCCTTTACTGGACGACAATGATTCTCGCTTCATCTCCTTATCTCCTGACCATTTCATCAATGACAATGATGTTAGTTTCGATTTCGGCAGAATCTGGGAAAAAATGCAGAACTGATTAGAAACATCATGTGGACCCTTATATTTGTAATTTCACCACCATCAATTCATTGTCCTGGTATATTCACTGCATATATCTTTTTTATGTGTTCAACAAAATGTATGCGTGGTGAATATTGTGATGAATTGCTGGAGGTGAATTGTACATGTAATAAATATGTCACGATGATGAATTGCTAACAGTGAATTGTTGATGATGAATTGCTGGAAAATAAATTTTCCTAGAGCCATTTGTAAATATTAAGCTTGCAGGTTAATCCTATGGATCGATATAGCATTCAGTTTTGTAAGTTTTGGTTTAGCTCATATCTTCACTTGTTAAAATAAATAAATTGCCTCCAATATTCACCCAACTTTTATCAATAATCTGTTATGAGATGTGTAAAATATAGTCTGTGAATCTGTTCAAGTATTTACAAATAGGAGCAAGGAGATCAATCTTCAGTTCGGATCATCAGCTTCGATTTTCAGCCATGTAATAGTCTCCGTGTCTCCATATTTTTTCATCATGGTGTTAGAGAGGTTCAAATCTTGGGCTATGGGTTGTGAGATATGAACAGTAAAATTAAGGTATTGTAGGAAACATAGATTAGTTGCATACAAAGGAGAGCCCGATGAGAACTGTGCGGATTATGATTATGTAAATCTAATGTCTGTGGATGAAACTGTGTTTAAGGTGGAGTTGCAGAGTGCTGAAGCAGGAGAACAAGATTAAGTGTGAAAAGTGAGCTGTTGTGGGCTGAACCGTGTGCGATGTGGGCTCTGAAGAGGTCCATGAGAAAACTTTGCAGCTTTGCATGTGCTTTGAATTTTATTTGCAAGAAAAAATTGTGAAGTATTGTGTAGATATTATAGTGTAATCTTGAATGGTTCCAATGGAATGTTATGGCTGAATATTTTGTAAAGTTTGTAGAAGTAATGGAATTTAAGTAGAAATGTGATATGTCAACTAATATATATTAGTTGAGGTGAGAATTTTAGTTATTTTAAAATATCTAATGTTGTTATATTTATAAAAATATTTGGGTGTGTTATTTAAGTGGTTTTTTTTTGTGTATAGTTAAAATATAGTTGGGAATCTAAACTAAAATCTTTATTAGTCATTGATCATACACTCTAGTAGAGAAATGATTGATGATCACAATAACATAAAGAATATAGTGTCTTGAACAGATAGAATTCATGAGATAAAAATGCAAGAGAATTTGGGCAATGTCACCTTGCTCTATTTGACTACAAGCTATGATAAATGGGCATATATATCAAAAAAGAGGTATATATACATCCAAAAGGAGAAATAAATCCAATTACAAGGAATAGGTGAGAGTTTCAACGATTTTCTAAATACCAAAATAATAAAGACAAATAAATAGTTATGAAAGCTGGCTAATAAATCTAAACGAGGGTGTGAGACTCAACTACCTAGATTAGGTGAGAGTGAAACATGTAATTGATGAATTATTTAATGTGTTCTCATAATAAAATGATCTAATTAACCTAAAAATATTATTAACATGTGTAGAAAGAAAAACCTTTCCTAAATAAAAATAGCATTATTAGAACTTATTCACTCCTATATGTCACATCACACATGGTCAAGATATCAAAGGCTTGAATTGAAGATAAGAGATTCATAAAATTACCTCCTTTTGAGATGCACACAATCATAAATAGATAAAGAATGAGGTCTTATTAGATTGCTTCAAGGTGTTTGTGAAGGATGTTTTGAGAAGACAATGTGAGGAGATGATGAGATAGTTCTCTTAATTTCTCTAAAAAAATTGAGGTAATCTACAACCAAATATAGCATAAATACCATTTGGTGGTTACACCCCTTTCAAAGTTCAGGTGAATTTTGATATTCCAACTTTTGAAGGAAAATTTGATGTAGATGTCATTGATGACTGGTTGTTAGAATTGGAAAAATATATTTTCATGAATCATTTTTCAAATTTTGAGAAAATAATATTTTCCTTCCTCAAATTTGAACTAAGTACCAATGGAAATAGTCCTAGGAGGCTAAGTTTTCGTCCATAGAAACCCTTGATGCTCAATAATTTTATGCAAAGTTGGAGGATAACTCCACATGGGGAGACTTCATGAAACACATCAAGGAAGAGTACTTTATCATGGATATGTATGAAGAAAAAAACATGTAGTGGCAAGTGCTTCAATTAAAAGTACCAATTTGTTCAAGAATACACCAATATTGACTTAAATTTTTGGCACCTCCAAGTTCCAATCGACCCATTAGATGTGTAAAAGATTTATTTCAAATTCAATTCTAAGGAAGTTTTGTTTGAGTGGCTAGTCATGCCTTTTAGCCTAACTAATTTCCCTACCACTTTCATGAGGATGATGAATGATATGCTTATGCCCTTCATTGTTTCCTTTGTTGTGGTCTATTTGGATGATATTACTCATCTTTAGAAAAAAACATGGGATGACCATTTGCAACATGTTCATCAAATGCTCTCAACCTTGCAACAATATAGACTCTATGATACTAGAGAGAAGTGTTATTTTGGTATGGAGAGTATTTAGTACTTAGGATACATTATGGATAGTAAGGGTGTTCATTTTGATTTTGAAAAGATACAATTCATCAAAGATTGTTCATCTCCAAAAAATATTATAGAACTTAATAGTTTTTTAGGTTTAGATAATTTTTATAGGAGGCTCATACTTGGATTTTCATACTTGGCATGGCCTATGAATCAAACACTTAGGGGAGGAGAAAAATAAGAAAATTATCTGGATAGAGGCACAATAAAGAGAATTCATGAAATTGAAAAGGAGGTTATGTTCAACACTAGTGTTGGCACTTCAAGATTTGCAACAATATTTTGAAATTGAGACACTATTTTGAGAATGTGTACTTGAGGTAGTGCTCATGAAACATGGGAAATCTATTCACCTACTATATTGAGAATTTTTATAATATAATACACATGTATCCTACATATAATAAGGAGTTGTATACCATTATTCAAGATTTCGAACAATGGAAGCACTATATCTTGGGGAAGGAGGCAATCATCCATAGAGACCACAAGCCTCTTTAATTTTTGTAGACAATGTTAGTATGTGTATCATGATCATGCTCGAGGTTAATATTTTGGCCAATTTTCTAAGCGAGGTTTCCCCCCAAAATAATCAATAGGGGTGTGGAGGGGAAATTTATAATTAAATTATGTTAAAAATAGTTTATAATTGCTCAAAATTTAGTTTCTTTGCTATGTGAAAATGAAGAGTCACGAGTATGAGTAGTTTGAAGAGAATGCAATACTGCACAAATAAAAGTTGAAGGTCGTGGTTTGAAAATTGACATGCAATAGAGCAGATGGAAGTGTAGCACATATTTTGTATTGAGCTCACAATAGCACGAGTTGCACAAATAGTTTGATAGCATTTGTTGAATGTGCATGCAACATATTACCATTGTTTTATAATTTGTTCTTTGCTAGAAATTTTAATAAAATCTTAGACAAGTTGTCTATGGATGTAGCCCAAAAGGGTGAACCGTGTTAAACAAAATTATGCTTCTGTGAATTTGTTCTCTATTTTTTCATTTTTTTTAATCTACATTATTTAAATTCATTCATTAATTACCCCAATATTGCTTGAGACCCTAGAACAATTGATATTAGAGTGGCGGTGTTTGATAGTTTGGTAGGAAAGTCTCACAATTGAGTAGGATCAATGTTTGAAGAAGGAAAATTGAATTTTGAGAAGTTTAGTGGCCAAAATTATCAATTATGGAAAATATAGATGGAGGATTACCTATATAAAAAATATTTGTGGTAGTCATTGCAAGGGAAAGCCAAGAAACCATTAGCAATGACAAATGAAGAGTGGGAAATTCTGGACAGAAAGGAACTTGGAAGTATTTAGTTGTTTGTGGTACCATCTATGAAATTTAATATTTTGAAAGAAAATACAATGGATGAATTGATGCAAACAATAGAAAAATTATATGAAAATCCCTCAGCTTCGAATAAGGTATTCTTAATAAAGATATTATTTAATATGAAAATGGTTGAAGGAGGTTCTATTATAGACTATTTAAATAAATTTAATAAAGTTACCAGTCAATTAACTTCTCTAAATGTTAGTTTTGATGAAGAAGTTCAAGCTCTCTTGATTTGATGTTCTTTTCCTGAAAGTTGAAATAGCTTGGTTATGGCTATAACTAACTCTATTTTTGGTTCAAATACGTTGAAATTTGATGATGTTGTTGGTGTGATTTTAAGTGAGGAGATTCAAAGGAAAAGAACATAGGTGAAATTTCAACATCGACTAATATGTTGAATATAGAAAAAATGGAAAGATCAAAAGAGAGGAAGAAGCCTTGGAGATCATCGGAAGTCATGAGAGAGATCAAAGAATATAAGGTATCAATCTCAAGGAAGGAAAGATTGTTGGTACTATGGAAAATTGGGTCACTTGAAGAGATAGTGCTAGTCTAAAAAAGAAAAGGAGACAAACACCAAGATGCAAACAAAGAAGTGAATGTTGTAAGTAAACCTAAAGATGATGCTTTAATTATTTCACTATATAATGTTGTTGATTCATGGGTACTAGATTCAAGGGCTTCATTTCATGCTATGCTCGATTGAAATTATTTTCTTGATTATGTCCAAGGATATTTTGGGTTCATGTTGAACTAAAGGAAATAGGGTTCCACCTTTTGGGAGATGGAACTTAGGACCTATTTCGCACTTTAATTCATTAGGAAACCAAGATCCCTTAACCAAGTGACTCAGTTGAGGGAAGGACTAGGGGTTTCCTTGTGTGATTAAATAGGGGTTCACCATTAAATGAAGCTTCAAAGGAGAAATGAAAACACCTATGCACTAAACCCTAGAAACTTGAAGACATGAAATCAATTTGATAAAAGAGAATGAAATTGGACCATTGAAAATGGGAGGTAATTGATTATTAAGTTCAATCACACCCACTTTCCAAGATATTCCACTCAAGGATAACCCTAGAGATCCCAATCCAATGAAGAATGCAGAGAGATCTGACAATAAGGTATCCTAGGATATGTTTAGAGATTAATGAGGGTTTCACCACCAAGTAAGAACTTGGAAAGACTAACGCAATGTAAGATGCAACACTAAATTCTAGCTTGATGCAATGGCCTACAAAATGACCCAAAAAAGTATGTAAAAAAAACAAAAAGTTGCAAAACAAAATGTGTGCACTTGGAAAGTTGTAGAGACTTGAATCTAGACAGGAAATTTTGCAAATCTTGAAATTTTGGCCTACTGGGACTCATTTTCCATTCTGGGTGAATCAATCCTAGTTACAGATTTCTACATAAGAGCAAGTTTCAAGCAAATGGGTATCCAAATCTACAAAGATCTCTAAAAAATACATATAGTGGGACTCATTCGCCACTTGCGACGAATGAGTCCAGTTTAAATTTTTTGGAAATTCAAAGTTTGAATTTTCTCTTAGATTAATCTGCTCAATCTGCTCCTCCAGGTTCCCATATCCAAAAGTATGAATTCAGGGCTATAGATGAACTTTTAGTGAATATTATGACCTTGCAAATGGGGAGACAACTACAACAAGCTTGTAACATAATCTTCAGTGATCTTCAAGTCTTCAAAGCACCTAGATCTACAATCACACAAAGAGAGAGAAAAACTTGTTGATTGTTCTAAGGGAATAGGGGTTTGCCTTGGTCAAACCCCTTTTAGGTAATTAAACCAAATGATGAAACAATGGAATTAAGGCATGAAGCATGGAACAAATAACATGAATCATGAACAATGATACCTTGAATGATGTCTTGTAAATTTGTAACTCAACATGAAATGGCCATGAAGGATGTAGATCTTGATCTTTGACAATTTAGGTGTGGAAAAATGCTTGATCTTGGATCTTTAATGCTACATCACAACACTAGCTCAATAACATGCTTGATGCTTGATGACCTTGACATGATGATAGATCTTGAATTGCTACAACAATTGATGAAGAAATATGCCCTTGAATTCCTTAAAAAATAATCTTGAATGCTCTCTTGATGATCTTGGAATGCTTAACTCTTGCTTGCTTGACTTAATATCATGTAGGCTTATGTTGCTTATGTGAAATAAGGATTTAAAAGCTTGCTTATACAGGAAATCTACTTAAATGAGCATTAATTCAAGATCCCAAAGGCTGACATGGAAGAAATTTGAATTAAAAACCCACTTTTCCCACTCAGAACCTTAAAAATAGGCCGCATGGCACTCATTTGCCATCTTGGGTGAATGAGTCCCACCTGGATGTGACTCATTTTCCCAAGGTGGCGAATGGGTCCGATAGGGGCTATTTTTAGTCCTAAAGTGTCGGGGAGTCAAGGAATTAGGCTTATAAGTTGATTTTGTTGGGTTTTTAGTTAAAATATGCCTTGGGATGCACAATATAGGGTCATAAGGTCCTATTAATGATAGATCATAAATGTAATAGGGCCCAAAATCCAATGTGAAAGTGTAAATAAATACACAAGTTACAACACTAAATTAAGGAAAAATTAGGTCCATTTAGCTTAGAAGGGCCCTAAATCCCATGTGAATGTGTAAAACACATTACAACACTATATTGGGTCCACATGAGTTTACAAGCCTCTTGAATTTAATGTGAAGGTGTCAATAAATACACTTTACAACATTAAATTAGGGAAAATTTATGTCAATTTAACTTAAATGGGCCCTAGACCTAATGTGGATGTGTAAAACACATCACAACACTAGATCAAGGTGATATCAAGTCTAATTTATCATTAATTATTCCTCAATTAAGCAAGGGATACTTTTTTCATGACTCCATTTAGCCCCCACTTTAGTGAGAAGATGAACTTGCTTCAAACTCACACTAAAGTAGACATTCAAGAGGGGTCCAAGTGTGCCAATACGAATGGTCTAGGATAACAAAGATCAAGGAGGCGGTCAAGCCACCAGGATCCAAGATCCTAAGTCAAACTGACATAATCACAAAAGGACACGCACAAGGTGTATGCTATGAAACAAAACAAGATATGCAAACATACAATGTCGATAACTAAATGAAAGAAAAAAAGAAGAAGAGAGAGGTGGATCAATCCTTGACCATTTGTCCAACACGATGTGGATCAAATCTAAGCTATTTGTCCAAGAAAAATGCATACTCACTTTGAGGCAATGAAACTTCAGGTTGTCCATTGGGTGAGAAGTCCAAGAAGGTGTGACACATACACTCATGGTTGGTATGTGCTCACACACACACACACATGAGTGGCTATGGGGAAATTCATGCATCGATTAGGCTTCTAGCTCAAACCATACCAAAGTTATACCTCCTGATAACTTTGATAAGGCACCACACAACAATGAACTTTGAGCTTCATGAGACAAGAAAAACTTCGTATGCTTGGAGCTCATGAACAAATAGGATGGCTCTACAGGCATGCAAAGTGTGTTATGCAAGATGACCATATAACCGATGTTGTCAATGTGAAATAGTGTAAGGATGTTCAAAGGGATTTTTCTTAAAGTTTGTGTAAGGTCTCTTCTTAGGGAACATTGTGTCTAATGTATCCAAGAGAGGACAAGTCAAAGAAATATCATGCTCTTGGAGGAAATCAAACCCAATGACACCACCAAGAAAAGAACACATCACAATAAGAAATAAATTACACAATGAAACATGAGTGTTGATGTATTCCCCCACTTTAAAGAGATTGCTAACACCATTGCTATGAGCAATTGCTTTAAAGTAGAAGAAGACATGAGAGCTTATATAGAAAGTCCTATGCCAAGTCATATGTTTTTGAATCGAACTACATCATGAATAAGTGTGTCACATGTGAGCCACTCTTAAGGCATGCCATCCACAACCCAAGCTTACTCTTATATATACATGAAAGGTGGTCAAATAGCCGAAAGAGACAATGATAAGTGACATACAAGGATAAGGCTTCCTAATCCCCTTGCTCCCACTTAGTGTAGGACAAGGATGAGCTGAATAGGATGAAAGTAAGTATTAGTTAGAGGAACTAGGTGCTTCAACACAAGGAAGAGCACCACATTCCTTAAGATGTTGAATTTTATCACTTAAAGCCTTACATTCATTAGTAGAATGACCATGAACTCTGTAATATGTGCAAAATGAATTCTTGTAGTAAAATTTATTTTGGGTTTTTGGAGGGAGAGATATCGAATGATCTTGGAGGGGTCTCGACAAGATACTCTCTTGATCAATAGTAGAAGATGTTCCTTTATTTGTGCAATATGTGAGACACACACTAAATGATAAGGCTTTAGATGAAAATGGAGATAAGGGAGGTAAACCTAGATCTTTCTTGAAAGAGTATGGTATGTCGGTTTGCTTCATGTTTTCATTGTATCCATGTGTAGGAGGGAGATTGTATTCGATACCATAACAATCTTCCAAGTCAGATGAAGGAGGTTTATGCTTATAAGAAGGATTGGGTTCTTGACGAGAACACAAATCCTTTTTAAAGGTATGCATTGTCCCCTCATGAGGGATGGGAGTTAAATAGCCCCCATTGCTATCATGGGGTAATGTTGTTGATGTAGAACCAAGTTGAGCATATGAAACACAAGGCTATTTTGGTTTAGGTTGTGAGATTTTGCACTCTCCCATAAGGGAAGGTGTGAAACCCCAATTGTTACTAGAACTTGTATATGAAAATGAATCATTTGTATGACTCTTTGGACCATGAAGGTGAGATTTTGGATTCCTTATTGAAAGGAGGTGTAAAATATAAGGACCCCCAATTATCACTAAAGAGTTTAGGGTTGACATCAACTTGTATAGGTTCAACTTTTGATCTTGGAATGAAAGTATTAGGGGAGTTGGGAGTGTTGTGATCATATGATTCATAGCTTCGTTTATCTGTGTCAACAGTGTACATCTTGTTATATTCAAATTTCATTGTACAGTGGAGAGAAGAGGGGACTCCTTTCATAACATGAATCCATGGTCTCCCTAGGAGAATATTGTATGAAAGCTTGGGGTCCTTGCATGATATGGATAGGGGTAGGAAACACCACAGGTCTAACCTCAATAGGTAAGGTGATCATCCCTAGTGGTTGCCTATTAACATTGTCCAAGCCACAAATATGAACATCATTAAGTTGAATGAGCCTTTTGTCCATGCCAATTTTTTCTAGGAGGTCAATTCTATAAACATTAATTTCTGCTCTATTGTCTATGAGAGTGCACCTAAATGCAGTTTCATTAATGATCACCTTTTTCATCAAGGCTTCATTTTTGTTTTGAATATCAAGTGAGGGTAATTCATGTTTAGGGAATGTGATTTCTGACTATGTGACTTATGTGGGATGAAAGGAGGATGTTACTTTGTTTGATTGCATATAAGATTGTATTTCCTCATGCTTTATTTGTTATATTTCTTGAAATAGACACTTGTATGTAGGTGAGAGTTGAATGAGTTGCCATACGAATATGTTAACTTGGGAATATTTTTAAGATATTCAACACTAGGCACAATAAGTTGAGGTAATGGTGATGTGGCAGGAGTGATTTGTGGTCCCCTAAATGTTTGAGAAACTGTGTTTTATCTTGGTTGTTGTAAAATATTGTTAGATTGTATTGTGGATTTCAAGAAATCTCTTAGTTTCTTATGTGATTCACTAATATTAATGGGAGGTGACTTAGGAAGCTCACTAATTAAATGAGATCCTATTTGTGTCATCATAACCTCAAAAAACTTGTGGCTATTTGTATGATCTCTTAGTGAAGAGGAGTCTAATGTCACTTCATCATCTTCATCTAAGGAAGCCCCATTACATGTGTCAATGTTTAGATTTTCTTGCACCATGATATCCTCCCTAGGAGGAGAGTTTTTAGAACTACAAACTAAATGTTTAGGAAATTCAAAGGTTGGTTCTTCTAAAATGACTTCATCAAAAGTAGGGGAATGATCAATGGTTGAATTGTCTTGTTCATCAATGATGTTATTGTCTTGTGCTATAATGTTTTGCCACATAAGGTTGTCATGAATTTTTTCGGCTGTGTTTTCTAACCTCAAAGTATCTTCTTCACAACTAGGAGAGATACTAGGAGAAGAACACGTGATTGTCGAGATTATCAAAATTTTCACTCATTTTTCCCATAATGTGCTGTAAAATAGGATAGGTGGGGGAAGAAACATAAAGATGGTTGTCATAGATCTTAAAGGTTTGCTTATCTAACACCTATCCTCATCATTGTCACAAGAGGAGAAGATGTTGGGAGATGAATGTGGGTAGGTTTCAGTGGTCTCTTTTTGTCTTATGTTATCACCATGATTACTTATCGCTATGTCCTCTTGTTTAGTAATGTCTTTCCTAATAGGAGAGATAAGAGGAGAGAAACAACTCGGGTTCTCAAAACTCTCATCAATTAGTTCTTCTAATACTACAATATATTCTTCACAAGTAGGAGAGATATTATGAGAAGAAAAAATGTGATTGTTATGATTACCCAAGGTTTCTTTCACTAGACTAACCTCACTCTTAGAAGGGATACTAGGAGAGGGATCAATGGCAAACAAATAGAGAAGGGAAAGGACCTCATATTCATATGCACTTAACAAAAATTTCATACAACATTCAACAAGATCAAAAAATAGAACATGAAGTACGATAACTATAGCCTTTTGCAATGAAAACATGATGTAATTATTGTTCTACAAGCTTGAAATGCAACAATGATAGAGCAAACATGCAAAAGAGTAATGCAATTTTTTAGATTTTGAAGATGATAATTGATTGATTATGCTATGTAACAATGTGAAAATGTAAATTTGAAATTAGGAAATGCATGAAATGGACCAAATTAAGCTATATTTGATGAAATGCATGTAATAGAAACTTGACCAACTGAAACAGATAGTTAATGGCAGCAAACAGAAGTGTAAAAACAAAGTTTTTAATGCTCTAAAAAGTTGTTTCAGATCTATTCTGGGACTGATTCGCCCAAGGTGGCGAATGAGTCCCAGTAGGGATTTTTGCAAAAAATTTAGAATTTTTTCATGGATTTTTATGTTGTATGCTCTATAACCTAAGTGCAAATGTAATTTTTAGATGATTTTTGATGATTTAAGATGCAAAAATGCAACCTATATGCACTTTCACTAATGCAAAAATTTGAAACCCTAGAATGCCAATTAACTAATGCAAACCCTAATGCAAAGTCAATGCAAGCTAGATTGAGGATGATGATGAACTCCAAATCAGAAAAGAAGGAATTCTAAATGCAGATTCACTAAAATGGAACTACTGAAAATGGGAGGTAATTGATGATTAAGTGCAATCACATCCACTTTCCAAGCTATTCCACTCAAGGATAACCCTAGAGATCCCAATCCAATGAAGAATGGAGAGGGAGATCAGAAAATAAGGTATCCTGGGATATGTTTAGAGATTAATGAGGGGTTCACCACCAAGTAAGAACTTGGAAAGTCTAATGCAATGTAAGATGCAACACTAAATCCTAGCTTGATGCAATGACCTACAAAATGACCTAGAAAAGTATGTAAAACAAAACAAAAAGTTGCAAAATAGAATGTGTGCACTTGGAAACTTGTAGAGACTTGAATGGAGAGAATGAATTCTACAAATTCTAAAATTTTGGCCTATTGGGACTCATTCACCATTCTGGGTGAATCAGTCCTAATTCCAAATTTTTGCATAGGAGTAGGTTTTAGGAAAATGGGTATCCAAATTTGCAAAGATCTCCATAAAACAACTATAGTGGGACTCATTTGCCACTTGTGGTGAATGAGTCTAGTTTGGATTTTTTGG
Organism: Sequoia sempervirens; assembly: GCA_007258455.2. NCBI lineage: Eukaryota > Viridiplantae > Streptophyta > Pinopsida > Cupressales > Cupressaceae > Sequoia > Sequoia sempervirens. The sequence goes on along the minus strand of VDFB02124464.1, from coordinate 13,858 downwards.
AAATTCAAAGTTTGAATTTTCCCTTCTCAATCTGCGCAATTTGCTCCTCCAAGTTCCCAAATCTGAAACTTTGAATTCAGGGCTATAGATGACCTTTTAGTGAAGATTATGACCTTACAAATGGGGAGACAAATCTAACAAGCTTGTAACCTAATCTTCAATGATCTTCAAGTCTTCAAAGTACCCAGATCTACAATCACATAGGGTGAAGCCACAATAGTGGTTTACAATTGAAGTGAGGAAGGAAAACTCACAGAAAATGAATGCATGGAAAAAAAATTGACTTTAGGGGTTTGTACGAACCTATTGGTTCGACTGAACCCATTAGGGGTTCGCTAGAACCTAGGTTCGAGTGAACCCTCCTAATACTTTCCTACCAAAAAAGCCATCAAAACCCCTCATAGAAGGGGGTTCGAATGAACCAGGGTTTGAATGAACCTTGGTTCGAGCAAACCCATAGTGGTTTGCTTGAACCCCTAGGGGTTCGTTCGAACCCCCTTTATTCCTTATCCCCTCCCCGAGACACAAAAAAACCTGAATTTTGGCACTTTGGAGCTCGGGTTGAGGATGAAAATGGAGGAATCTTCACAAACCCAACTCGAATTAGGTAGTCCTCAGAATGAGCTATCCAACGAATATAATTTTAATATGTTTTGGTTTTATTAAACATAGGTTTTTCATCGAAAATGAAGGTCTTTGTTCTGCACATGTGGAAAAACAACATATTATCAAAAAAAAATTTGAAAAATATGAGTGCACTAGATATTGAAGTCCTTGATCCAAAAAAAAATAAATTGAATTTCGATATATACAAAAAAAGTTATGGGTTATACGGTCGTGCTATGTCTGAATTGTAGTTGGTTTGACTTCGAAACTTGATTAAAGAAAAAATATTCAATAAAAAACTATCTAACCAAGTGGAAGCACTAGATATCAGAGTTACAAATCTAAATTTGAAAGAATTATAATTTTATCCTTCATGGAAAAAAAGTTATACGTTATACGGTGCGCCACTTTTAAAAATGTTGTTTTTGAAAAAACAGTTTTCGTGGGAGATGGAAAAAGAAGTGTAATTTGATTCCAAAATTTTTGAAAAAATATTTTTAGAATCTACAAAAAAATATGACAAGACTCTAGTTTTCATCATCTTCAAATTCTTCATGGTTTAGCTGCTATAGGTGCCTAAATGTGAAGATTTAGTTTAAAAAATAATTTGTCCGGTTTGGCCAAAAATTGTAAACCACTATTGTGGGATCACCCCAATGCAAAGAGAGAGAGAGAGAGAGAGAAAAACTTGTTGATTGTTAGGGAATAGAGGTTTTCCTTGGTCAAACCCCTTTTAGGTAATTAAACCAAATGATGAAATAATGAAATGATGGCATGAAGCATGGAACACAAAACATGAATCATGAACAATGATACCTTGAATGATGTCTTGTAATTTTGCAACTCAACATGAAATGGACATGAAGGATGTAGATTTTAATCTTTCACAATAGGTGTGAAACAATGCTTGATCTTGGATCTTGAATGCTACATCACAACACTAGCTCAATAACATGCTTGGTGCTTGATGGCCTTAACATGATGATGGATATTGAATTGTTGTAATAATTGATGAAGAAATTTGCCCTTGAATGCCTTAAAAATGATCTTGAATGCTCTCTTGATGATCTTGGAATGCTTGACTCTTGCTTGCTTGACTTGATATCATGTAGGCTTATGTTGCTTATGTGAAATAAGGATTTGAAAGCTTTCTTATATAGGAAATCCACTCAAATGACTGTTAATTTGATCCCAAAGGCTGACATGGAAGAAATTTGAATTAAAAACCCACTTTTCCTACTCAAAATTTTAAAATAGGCCAAATGGGACTCATTTTCCATCTTGGGTGAATGAGTCCCACTTGGATGGGACTCATTCACCCAAGGTGGTGAATGGGTTCCATAGGGGCTATTTTTAGTCCTAAAGTGTTAGGGAGTCAAGGAATTAGGCTTATATGTTGATTTTGTCAGGTTTTTACTTAAAAAATGCCTTGGGATGCACAATATAGGGTTATAAGGTCCTATTAATGATGATATAAAGGTCATAAATGCAATAGGGCCCAAAATCCAATGTGAAAGTGTAAATAAATACACTTTACAACACTAAATTAATGAAAAAAATGGGTCTATTTAGCTTAGAAGGGCCCTAAATCCCATGTGAATATGTAAAACACATTACAACACTATATTAGGTCCACATGAGTTTACAAGCCTCCTGAATTTAATGTGAAGGTGTCAATAAATACGCTTTACAACATTAAATTAGGGAAAAGTTAAGTCAATTTAACTTAAATGAGCCCTAAGACCTAATATGAATGTGTAAAACACATCACAAAACTAGATCAAGGCAATATCAAGTCCAATTTATCATTAATTATTCCTAAATTAAGCAAGGGATACCTTTTCTATGACTCCATAAATAAAAGAGTACCTGGAAGAATGATGGAGTCAAAGCAAGATCGGTAACCCTAAAATTCTACCTTTTAAAGCAGACTTGGATTGATACACCAAAGTGGGTGATTTATTCTTGGTATAGGAATTTGGGTAGAATCTGGAATCTCCTAGTGATTGTCCGGGATCTATAGAAAACTAAAAAAAAGGGGTGTACTAGGACTCATAAGCCCATAGGGGCGATTTAGTCCCATTATTTGGGTTTGACTGATATTTTTGTAGCTTTTGTCTTGTCCGATTCTTCAAGTCTATAAGTCTAAATTCTAGCCTATACATGAGTTTCATGAAGATGACAACTTCTTGACAACTTTGAGAATTTTTTGCAAATTTTCCTTCAAAGGATCTTCAAGCTCTAATTCACCTAGATCTGCAAACACACATGAAGAGGAAAAAAAATGTTGTTTTGTTAGGGAATAGGGGTTTTCCTTGGTCAAACCTTATTTTGGTAGTTAAACCTTGAAATGAAATGAAATAACATGAAGGAATGATGCATGGACAATTGCAACTCACAAAACCCTTGAAATAAAGGTTTCAAACTTGTGTGAAATGACTCCAATAGATGTGGATCTTGACTCTTGATCTTGATATGAGATAATGTCTTTAAATGCTTGCTTAAATCATGAAAACTTACATCACAAATGTTAGCTCACAAACACACATGATGCATGAAGACTTTAACATGATGCTCAAGTCTTGAATGTTGCTCCAAATGTTTGATGATTTGCTCTTGAATGCTCTCGACCTCATAAACTTTCCTTAGAATTCTCTCTTGAAATTCTTAGGAGAAATTATGTGAAATAACCTTGTATTATACTTGTTTATACCAAATTTTCCAAAATTACAACACTACAAGCTGACATCAGATCTAGGATAATAAAATACCGCCAAGAATTTGATTCAAAATAAGTCCAAGTTAAAGTAGGACTCATACGCCAGGTTGGGCGTATGAGTCCTAGTGGCTTAAACTCAAGACACAAACTCCAAAATTTTTTAAGTTTAATGCAACATCTAAAATCAGATCCAGAGACCTAGGTGGGACCCATACGCCCAAAGGGGCATATGAGTCCTAGATCACTAGATCTAGAACACATAACCTCAAAAATTTAATTATGATTTGTCATTTGTTAAATATCAAGATCATCCTCATAAAAATGCATTTAATATGGCTTGTGGATGCAAAACAGGACCAATTAAAGCATAAATAAACCTAATTTTAACAAGAAGGGCCCAAACAAGTGTGAAAATATAAAGGGATACATTTTTCTACACTACAAATGTATTAGGAGATAATGAACTATGTCAAATTGTTGGAAATGAAATAATTAAAATTAAATTGCAGAATGGGAATCAATGGCTACTATAGGAGGTAAGGCACATTCCAAAGTTGAGTAGGAATTTAATTTTGGCAGGGCAAGTAGGAGAGGAAGGTTGCATAATTACATTTACATATAAAATTTAGAAGGTTACTAAAGGTGCTTTAGTAGTAGTTAAAGGTGTGAAAGTAGGGACTTTATATCTATGTATAGGTCATATTACTATACCTTGTTCATTAGTTGTAGGAAAAAATACATTAGGAAAAGTTGTTGCAAAAACAACTAGAATAGTTACATTGCAAGTTCAATAGTAGTTGATATGGGTTTTTCAACAATCACAAGAACAATTGTTGTAGGTTCTGTAATAGACACAAAACAGTTGTTGTGGGTACATAGAAAACACGATGGCATCACAAACTTGGGCACATGAATGAGAAAGGTATGAAAAATTTTCATTCTAAGAAGTTATTACCAGGTTTGAAATGTATGAACATGGATTTCTGTGAGAGTTGTGTTTATGGGAAGAAAAAGAGAGTAATATTTCTCAAAGATGGGAAGCAAAAGAAGGATGAGAAATTGGATATTTTACATATAGACATATGGGGACTAACTTAGGTATCTTATTTTAGTGGCTCTCATTACTATGCCATATTTATTGGTGATGCAACTAGAAAAAAATGGGTGTATTTCCTTAAACAAAAATAAGATGTGTTTGAAACTTTTACAAATGGGAAATCTTGGTTGAGAATGAGACATGGAAAAGGTTAAAATATCTCATATTTGATAATGGAGGTGAGTATTGTAACAAAGAATTTGAGGATTACTGTATAGGTAGAAAATATTTCCAAGGACTCCAAATGAAAATGGTGTGGTTGAGAGAATGAATAGAACAATAATGGATTGTGCAAGAAGCATGAGATTGCATGGCAGGTTGCCTCTACATTTTTCGGAAGAGGTTGTCAATACTACTTATTTAATTAATAGAGGGCCTTTAATTCCTTTAGGCTATGGTATTCTAGAGGAAGCATGGACATGTAAGAAGGTGAGTTATTCTTTTCTAAAAACCTTTGGTTGTGAAACTCATGCACATGTTGATTTTGAGAATAGAACCAAGCTAATATCAAAATCTAAAAGGTGTACCTTAATTGGATATGAAATAAATGAATTTATTTATTGGTTATGGGATTTTTATAATCTAAAAATTTAAAATTAGAGATGTTCTATTCAATGAGAAGTTTTTATATAAGGATCAGTTGTAGGAAAAGAAGCATGAGCAAAAAGAAAAGAATATGTGGTGCTAGATGATATCTCAGAAAGTAATATTTTAGTGCTACCTTGTGCTCAACAACAAAAAGAAATACCACAAAATCTAGTGAATGTTAGACAATCTACAAGATAAGTAGACCTCCCGAAATATTTTAACCTTCATTATATTCTATTTTATTAATTGATCTTAGAGAACCAGAAGGTTATGAAGAAGATATGCAGGTGGATACCAAGGAATAGTGGGATCAAGGAATGAAAGAAATGGATTCCTTACTACAAAATCAGACTTTGGATTTATGCAAGTTGTTTGTAGATAAAAGAGCTTTACTAAATAAATGGGTTTATAGGCCAAAAGGAGGCAAGAAAAGATTTAAATCTAGACTTGTAGTAAAAGGATTTGCATAGAAGAAAAGTATTGATTTTGATAAAATATTTTCTTTAATAGTTAAAATAAATTCTATTTGAACTGTTCTATGTATTGTGGTTGTAGAAGATTTACATCTTTCTATGTGTTGTGGTTGTAGAAGATTTACATCTTGAATAGCTAGATGTGAAAACAATGTTTCTCTATGGGGATTTGGAAGAAGAAATATATATGCAACAATCATAGAGATTTGAAGTTAGAGGTAAGGAGAATTTAGTGTACAGATTGAAAAAGAATTTATATGGCTTGAAGCAAGAACATCACCAATGGTATTTAAAATTTGATAGTTCTATGGTTGAACAAGGTTATATTTTATGCCATTCAGACCATTGTGTTTGTTTTAAGAGGTTGGATAATGGTAGTTATATTATCCTTTTATTATATGTTGCTTATATGTTTGTTGTAGGTTCTAACATAGAGCATATTAATGAGCTGAAACAGAAGTTAGTAAAGTCTTTTATGATGAAGGATTTGGATGTAGCAAAATAAATGCTTGGTATGAGGATTTTATGGGATAGAGAAAACAAAAAATTAACTCTATCTCAAAGTGATTATATTGAAAAGGTGTTGAAATAGTTTAATATGAAAAAAAATATTAGAGTTGTTAGCACACCTTTTCCTAGTAATTTTAAATTGACTAAGGAGATGTGTCTAAAGAAATAAGAGGAGGAATACAAAATGTCCAAGATTCCCTATTCTCCAACTATTGGTAGTTTAATGTATGCCATGGTATGCACGAGGTCTGATATTGCACATGTTGTTGGAGTTGCACAAGTAGGTATATGAGTAATCCTTGAATGGAACATTATAATGTTTTGAAATGGATTCTCAAGTATTTGAGAGAGAAAGAAATAAACATTCATATTTTGGAGGATCAAAAACTACTCTACAAGGTTATGTTGACTCTGATTTTGTGGGTAATATTGATACCATGCAAAATACTACAGGTTATGTGTTTACTATAGGAAGGTTTCAAGGCTACAAAAGGTTGTTGCTTTATCAACAACAGAGGTGGAATATGTTGCTGCAACTGAATCTAGCACCGAGATGATTTGGCTGCAATATTTATTAGAGGAATTGGGCAAGCAGTAGGATGAGAATTTTTTATATATGGATAGCTAGAGTGTTATTCATCTTGACATGAATTTTGCACTTCATTAAAAAATAAAACACATACAACTGAGACACCACTTCATCTAGTTTGTGTTGGAGGATGGTCACTTGAGGTCGGAGAAAATTCATATAAGTAAGAATCCAACTGATATATTTATGAAGGTGGAAACATGGGAAAAGTTGATTTCCTCTTCAATTTTCATTGGTCTTTAAGATTAAAAATGGTGGAAATAAAAAATAGTTATGTCCAAGGGTATAAAATCTAGTGGGAGCTATAGGAGTAGTAGTGTTATGGGATCAATCTCCAAATGGGAGATGGTTTAATGTGGAGCCTAATCAATGTCCAAGTGGGAGATTGTTAGTATGTGTAGCTTGATCATGCTCTAGGTTAACATTTTGGCCACTTTTCCATGTATGGTTTCCCTCCAAAATAATTAACAAGGAGTGCATGGGAAATTCATAATTAAATTGTATTAAATATAGTTTGTAACTACTTGAAATTTAGTTTCTTTGTTGCATAAAAATGAATAGTGACGGATATGAGTAGTTTGAAGAGCATACAACATTGTGCGAATGAAGGTGGAAGGTCATGGTTTTCAAAAACTAACACATAGCAGAGCGCGTGGAAGTGTAGCACATATTTTGTATTGAGCTCACAACAAAGCAAGTTGTGCAGAAAGTTTGATAGCATTTTTTGAATGTGCATGCACATATTGTTGTTGTTTTGTAATTTGTTCTTCATTAGAGGTTTTAATAAAATATTGGATAAGTTGTTTGTGGACATAGACCAAAAGGGTGAACCACGTTAAAATTTATATTTATGTCTCTTTGAATTTGTTCTTTATTTGTCATTTATTTTTTACTTGCATCATTTAAATTCCTTACAAGTGGTATCAAAGCTTGATCACCTTTAGTTTCAGTTGTGGGTTGTTCAGTTTTTTGAACTAATCCATATTTGAGTGGGAGCTTGTGCAGAAGACACTTTATGATCTTGTTGCAAGAATTTTTAGATGGAAAGTTCATCAGGGAGAATATAGGTGGATAAATTTTTTGGAAATAATTTCGAAATGTGGAAGTTGAAGATGGAGGATTGTTGATAGATCGAGATTTGGGGATGTTGTTGATGAAAATGTTTCAAGGCCTACAAATCCTACTTAGGTAGCTCAATATGATTTTATGGACCATAAAGCCAAGAGTCTAATCAGATTTTGCTTCGCAGACTTTGTTTTAATCAATGTCCATGAAGGGACCTCTACACAAAAACTATGGAAGAAGCTTGGTGAGATGTATCAAACCAAATATTTAGTGAACAATATTTTCTTGAGGGAGAAATTGTATTCCTTGAGCATGGAAGAGGGCAGATGAATTATAGACCTCCTATAAGCATTCAATATGCTGGTGGCTTAGTTGGAATTAGTTGGTGTCAAAATAGATGAGGAAAAATCTCAAATATTGCTTTTTTCTTTGCTTGATTTGTGGGATTCTCTTGTTATGGCTATTGGGAGTACTTTTGTTATATTGAAGAATGAAGATGTGGTGGGTTCTTTGCTTTCTGAAGAGATGAGAAAGGTATCCATCAGTTCCAAGGAGGCCCTAAGTTTTCATGGAAGACCTAAGGAAAAAGGAAAGGAGAATGAGAAACATGATAAATCCAATTCCAAGGGGAGATCAAAATCTCTTGGAAAGTCCAAAGTTATTTGTTGGAACTATGGTAATCCTAGACATGTTCGTAAGGAATGCAAAGAAGAAAAGAAGAAATTTGATTCTAATTCTGAGTCTGAGAGGGAATATCCAGTGACACATTCATTGTAGCTTTGGCAACTCGTGCAGGTAATGATGCATGGTTAATTGACTCAAGTGCACCTTTCCATATGACCTTTAATAGAGATTAGTTTTTTGAATATGAAGAATTTGATGGAGGTAAGGTGTACTTGGGTGATGATTCTTATTTAAATATTGTTAGCCATGGTATTTAGTTAAAATTAGGTTCCCTGATGGTAGAATAAAAAGGATTAATAAAGTGTTGCATATCCTTGGATTAGCACAAAATCTATTATTTGTGAGCAAACTAATAGATTCGGGTGTGCATGTAGTATTTTCTGATGCAGGATGCAAGATGGTCAGAGGTGTTACGGTGATTGCTAGAGTTTTCAGATATGGCACATTGTATAAGATTGATGCATACACTACTGAGTGCAATAGTACTTCTGTGAAAAGCAAGTCTGTGGAAGAAGTGAGGGTATCACCTTCAACAGATGGTCATGGATTTTGGGTACCCAAGGGTGCTCTTTCTTTTGAATCAAAGTTACCTATAGAGAAAACTATGTTATAGCACTAGAGACTTGGCCACATTGGAGAAAAGGGTCTAAGGACCTTGAAAAATAAAAACCTCACTGAAGGTTTGTCTGATTGTAATCTTGAATTTTATTTTTGTGAGCACTACATTTATGGAAAACAAAATCACATTCAGTTTTACCTGAGTTCTCATAAATCTTGTGATGTATTGGATCTTATTTATTCTGATGTGTTTGGTCCTGTAGATGTCCCTTCAATTGGTAAATCCTTATTTTATGTTTCATTTATTGATGATTACAATAGAAGGACATGGGTATATTTTCTAAAGAGTAAATCTAAAGTTTTTAGTTGATTTAAAGAATTTAAAGCAATGGTTGAGTTGCATACTGGAAATAAAATTAAATGTTTGAGGACTGATAATAGCGATGATTTTTCTCTAATGATTTTGATAGATTCTTTAAAGATTATGGTATTCATAGACAAAATACAATTCCATATTCTCCATATTAGAATGGAGTGGTAGAAAGAATGAACAAGACGGTGATGGAGAAGGATAGGAGTATGTTGAGTGGTGCTCATCTAGGACAAAGGTTTTGGGCTGAAGCTATTACTGCTACTTGTTACCTAATTAACAAGTCTCCTACATCAGATCTTGTTGATAAGACACCTATAGAGGCATGGTCGGGTTGTAAGTCTTCATTAAGTAATCTTAGAGTTTTCGGTTGCGAGGTATATGCACATTCTCCCAAGGAGAAGTGAAAAAAGTTAGAGAGCAAGGCTGTGAAATGTATCTTCATCGGATATAGGTATGGTGTGAAAGGATACAAGCTTAGGGATCCTGTTACACAGAAGGTAATACATAGTAGAAGTGTTATTTTTAGAGAAACTAAGCCTTCTTCTATTACATTGCAACTAGAACAAAGTAAACAGAAAGATGCGATTCAATTTCCTTCTACACTTGAGAAAGTTGAATCAGGGCCCGTCGATAGACAAGAAGTTGAGGAGATCTCATCTAGCTTTGAATCTTTAGAATAGGAGGAAGAACCTCTAACTTAGCTTTTTTGTAGGTCTACAAGGCATAGACAACCACCTGAAAGGTACTCACTTGATGATTAGAGATGTATTTTTTCTTTGAATACTAAAATGGATGAACCCATATTGGTAGAAAAGGAATTAGGTATGAATGATGTAGAATCCTGGAAGATTGCTATGGATGGAGAAATGATAGATTTGAAAAATAATGATACATGGGATCTTGTAATGTTGCTTGAAGGAAGAAAACCCGTTGGTTGCAAATGGGTGTTCAAGAAAAAAATTGGTGCAGATTAAAGTATTGAGAAATACAAAGCAAGTTTGATTATGGTGAGAAATTTTATCTTGTTGCAAAAATGAAATCCATTATATTTTTTCTTTTTATTGCCACTACTTATGATTTAGAGTTTCAAAAAATGGATGTGAAAACTACTTTCCTTCATGGTGACTTGGAGGAGGATATTTTATGACACAGCCAGAGCACTATGTGGTGAAAGATAAAAGTAAATTAGTTTGAAAATTGAAGAAATATTTGTATGGCCTAAAATAAAGTCCTAGAATGTGGTTTTGGACATTGAAAATGGATGCTTCACTTCCTTGTTAAAGAAAGGGATCTGATTTCACAATGTTCACACTCAAGGACACCTTAGAGATCTTCCCCCAAAGAAGGATGGAAAATATCTGACAATAATGTATCCTAGGACAGGGTTTGGGATTAGAAAATGCTGAATGAGGGGTTCACCACCAAGTGCAAACTTGGAAAACACATCATGTTTGAAAACACAATGTGATATGCAAACATATGCTAAATGACCTAGAAATGATCATGAAATAAAACATAAAACTATAAAACTGAAAGTGTGCACCTAGAGACTTGTTGAGGATGGAATGGAACTCTAAAATCTTGAAGATGCTAATTTTTAAACTTGGTGGGACTCATTTTCCATTCTAGGTGAATTAGTCCCAGTTCTGGAAAACTATGCACCGAAGCAAGTTTCGGGCAAATGGGTATCTGAATCCACAAAAATCTTTGAAAAACACGTACACAGTGGGACTCATTCACCACTAATGCCAAATGAGTCCACTTTAACTTTTCTGAAAACTCAAAAGTGGAATCTATAGCTCTTAGTCTACTCTTTCTGTTCCTCCAGGTATCTAGATACGAAACCCTAATTTTCTTGGCTGTAAGTGACTTTTTGTGAAGATTTTGACCTTTCCAATAGGGAGATGACTCCAAAAATTTTGAAACCTAATCTTCAATCATCTCCAAGCCTTCAAAGCATCTAGATATGTAATCACACAAAGAGAGAAAGGAAATGTTGATTGTTAGGGAATAAGGGTTTTCCTTGGTCAAACCCCTTTTAGGTAATTAAACCAAAATGATGAAACAAGATAATGAAGCATGAATATGAATGATGCAAGATCAAGTGGAATTGACCTAATACAACACCAAACAAGTTAGAATAAACAATCACCTATTCCTCAAAACCTCAAGAACTAGCTTTCTCAGTTTTACTCTACCCTCTCTACTAGGTCTACAGACTTGATTTCCTTAACTTTTATCCTCAATAGTTCTCTCCACAACCTATAAATTTACTCTTTTGAATACCCTTCAAGGCCATATTAAACATATATCGAAACAAATATCAACTCCTTTGAAACAAATGACTCAAAACTCCAAGGAAACGTTGTCCTAGTAAACCAATTAGGTTTTTTTTTCAAAGCAAGTCCCTTTTAATCTCTTCACCAACTTAATACAACCATCCAAATATTAAAGAGTGATGACAAAACCCCAGATTCACCAAGTTTCAAGACCCCAAACTCTTATGTACCCGGGGTAAAAGCAAGAAGTTGGGTACATGAAGAGGGGAAATTTTGGGCAAAACAAAAAGTTTTGCAGGAAATGCGTACGCATTATGGATCGGGTACCCGAGCCAAAATTCGAATGCGTACGCGTTCAACTTCGGGTGTGCGAATCAAAAACACATATGCGTTATGAAACGCGTATGCATTTCATGAAGGTATTTATTTTTTTAAATAAGCTACTGTATTTCATTTTTCCTCACCATTTTAGTCTGTGTTAGAGAAGAAGAGAGGAGATTGCGTACGCGTTTCAAAGACTGTGATTGAAGAAAAAATTGACTGCCACCTCCTCCCATCGACACAACCGACCTCATCGACCTCCAGGTTGGTTGAAATCTGCCTTTTTTTGCTTTATATCTTGTTTTTTTGTTTTATAATTAGTATTCAGTTTTTGTTTGTTTAGTGTGTTTTAGTTCAATGTTTTATAGTTTTAATTACATTTTAAAAACCAAAAACATCAACGAAACAAAGAACATTACATTGTAAATTGAAAACCATAAAAACTAAACCTAAATTGGATACATTTAACTTAGAAATAAAAAACCTAGAAACCCTAGGTTACAAAATTTACATAGGTCCCTAAAAACTAATTTACACATGTTAATCCTTGGACCTAAACCCTAAAACGTAAACCTAAAACCCTATTTACCCTAAAACGTAAACCTAAAATAGGCTATTTACCCTAAAAAGTAAACCTAAAACCCTAAATTAGGGATCCTCAAGGAGGTTTAGATTACATTTTTTATTTGACATAACCTTCTTTGTATGATTTTTACTAACTCATGGTTCTTGGTTTATTTAGGGTGGAAGTGAGGAAAAGTTCAATATTAGGGGCATGTGATATAATAGAAGAGGTAAAATAAGGGTGTGTAGTAAGATTTGATGACATAGCATGTAGGGAGGGATCACAAATTATAGTCCATAGGTTAGGTACACTTTGGTATGTCGTTGGTGATTCACACAACTACCAATGAAATTCATAATTGACTAATAAAGGAGGTACAAACAATCGATGCATAGATCTATATATCAACCAACAAATTGATTTAATTATAATATGTTCACATAATATAAATTTGATAGCTAATTTTATCTCAGAAAACTTCATGATTTTATAATTTAACTTGAGAAAGTGTACCAGTGAAGTAAAATAATGTACCTCATGTGAAACTATGTGCTTGATTTAATAAGTTTATATATCATGATGCTAGTTGATATGAGTATGTAATCACTCTATATCAATGTTATTAGCTTATATAGTGTATGATGTATTCTCTTAAAAAATCATAGAAATGCAAGTCATACTTGTTAATCTAGACTATGTGCAATATGGATCTAGAGCTAGACACATAAATGTTATTAAATCAAATAAATATTAAAATGTGAAGCATGAATGATTCTACCCATTTCTCTTATTTGGATGAGATCCTTTGTGAATTATGTAAGGATGCATTATGAGCATATTTAAGCCTTAATTTATAGGATGTTATTCATAAGATCTATAGGTTGTGTGTAATCTAATTCCTATTTTAACTCTCATGTGTAGTGGCATTGTTCTAGATTAGGAAAACTAAATGTTGTTCTTTCTCTAAACTAGTGTATCAAAGCTAACTTGTAGCATGAACATTTCAATGGAAAATTCAAATTACTTTTTTGAGAAACTTGATAGATGATTCATAAATGCAAGTGAATTCTATAAGCAAAGGTTTATTTTCTAAGATTATTTATTTATTGAATTGATCAATTTATTCCTCACTTAGTGGCAGTTAGGTTCTTTTTGCGAAACCCATGTGTCTAGAATTTTATAAATGGAAGGAGAGAGTCTATGCCATAGAAAGTTTTAAAAATAATATGGTTAGAAAAATTAGGGTCTAAAATCACTTTTAGATCCCTCTTCCTTTTTAAATCATCCAAAAGTGCTTAGAGGTCTAAATAGGTTCAAAATCCATCGTAACTCAGCAACTTAGTTATAATTGAAATCTAAAATTCCTTATTGTTGATATATTGAAGCTATTCCTAGAATGTCACATATTTATTCAAAGCACTAAGTTTAGGTG
>VDFB02124463.1:0-21041 GCA_007258455.2 Sequoia sempervirens | reverse complement strand
TACAACATAACAATAATCACCAAAGGTCCTTATATCTGCATTGTGTTTGTCATTAAGAGCAGCCCCAGCCATAAGCAAAACAAAAGCAATTGCAAAAGTAATCCTGTAAAAGCACAAATAACAAAGGGTTATCTTCCCAGTTTGCATGAAATAATATTGCATTATTGCAATGGCTTGATGATTAACATGTAAAAGTCTCTAAATGGAGTTGTTGCCCATAGAATAGCTGCATTACTTCAAAATCCTCCATCTAGTGACTGCAAGCAACTATAGAAGGTTAATACAATATTTAACTGCATAAGAAAAGATGATAGGTAGAAGTAAAATTTATAACTGTCTCAAACACAGCTTGGCCTTTGAGCTATTATGGCTCAATGAAGGAAGCAACTTTGCTGAAGAGGCAATACAAAGAATCAGATTCAACATCAAAAGATATAAAAATTATTGTAAATATTAGTGGGAACAAGACTGTAGTTCATATTGATAGTCTTTTGTGTTTACCGTTTCTGTAAAGCTTAAATGTAAATACTAGAGATTGAATAGGGTGCAGAAATCACAAGCAACACAGTTAAATGAGAAATCAGTGCGCAGTGAATCCCATATAAAACCATAAACAATTCAGTCCATAAGAACAACAGCAATTCTTGAAAGGCATATATAACCAATCTAGCCCAATCCATCCATCTCCTGTGAAATTTGGACAATCAATTCAAAACCAAAGGTTTAATTCTAAAATGCAGTAACCGGTTTTGATACGAGACTGAAAGAAATCACCATTAGAAGTCATCAGAACACATCATAATGGATAGATGAACATTCAACATATAATTTTTACTATACATATTGCATATGAATTTGTGTTTCCACAGAACAGCTTCTTGTTATCCATCATTACTTCATAATATTAATCCTATGCTGAAGCAGACTTTTAAAGAATATTACGAGTGCAAGAATCTGGATGCTCTCAAACACAGTATATGCCTTAAGATCGCATGAAGATATTTCCAGGTAGTCAAGACTGCAGATTTATCGGGCTAATATAAGCAAGACATTGAGGATCAAAACCTTTCTTTACCATAGCCAGACCTATTGTGTTGAAATCATTTTTAACTATTTGAAGATGAACCATAAGGTTCTACTACTGAAATAGTCTAAAACTAAGTTTGATAGTAGCAGTAGCATTTTCTTCTGTAATTTAGCAGATTAGCACAGAGCTCTTTCATGAAAGATAAGTATAAATTCAAATGTAAACTAGATCAATTCACAGAGATGGTACTAAATCACTAATATCTAGTGAAAGATGTACATGAGTGGATATGAAAACCAAGATCAGTTCACAGAAATAGTACTAATCCAAGGCACTCTCTTCTCATTGGATGCAAGAAAAAATTTATATAGGACTAAGCTGAAACTGTCAGAACACTCCTTTTTTAACTAATGATTCACCTAAATACAGAATACGGTAGCTTTCTATAGTACGTAGTCAAAAGTTTAAAGAGTTCAAAGCTGTGTAGGATTGAATATTCACAGAACATGCGCCCCCATTGGAACCCTAAATGAAAGAACTCTACCATAGCTCAAGTGTCTATTCAAAAGTCAAGAAACAGAAGAAACCTTAGATCTAATATCATACAAAAAGCTTAGTTATATTCAGTTGAAATCTATTTGTGTAGCACCTAGACATGAAAAGGTCTGGCTGATGAATTTCTACCTTGCAAAGGATTCTACAAGGGTGCATCCACCAAATGTTACAGAATGTTAAAAGCTATTTGACAATCCCATGGGTTACTGATTGCAGAAACTCACTTGAGAAGCCTTGCTGGAAGGTACAATCCCCATCCAACACTAGATTGTGTACACCAACAAAATTCTCTGCAATTGAAAAGCTCTCATAGAGAAAATGTTGAGAATGAGCAAAACATATGTATTTTGCTAAGTACAAATATAAACTGTATAATAGTTTTTTTTTTCACAGGAGCTCAACAGCAGGGTACCCAATAAGACCATCGAACTTAACCCAATTTTCTCTTACCATATGATGCCAGGTGCAGAGAAAATGCCCATAATTCCTGGGCACGTGTTTTTCTTTTTAGTATCATTAGGTGTGAATTTAGGAGTTTGTTTTCCAAGTGGCTATATTAGCATAAGTTGTTTTAAATAGCATGTTTACCTCGAGTCGCATTTCAATCTTTTCTTATGTTTTGGGAAGTGGTCTTGGTGAGGTAAAGAAAAATTGTGCTTTCCTGAATTTATATCTATATCATGTCCTCAGCCAAATTCAGCCTCAGTAATTACTATTAAGATCAAATAGGACTGAGTTGATAACTGTCCAGATCCCTGGATATTTTTAAAGATGTATTTGTTTTCCATTAGTCTAAATTTTTTTAATATATTCAGATTTCAGTTAATAAAGGAAAAAATCAAACTTTAGGTTTCATTTTGGGGCAAAAGCACACAACATTCAACCTACAAATATTTCAGTGATCATAAAATGAAGAATATGCCTCTTTTAAATATGCTACTGCAAAACTACTAAAAAGGAAGATCATTATAGCTGGGCAACCCCAATGTAATAGTAATCATAATATGTAAAAGCTTATTAATGTTTTAGCACACAAGTAACAAGTTAAAAATTTAACGCCTCAATCTGGATACAATTCAATTCATCTATATAGGAAACTGTTGAGAAGCAGCCAACTTTTTGCCTTGCAATTGCTTCAACAGTATTATAGTTGCATTTAGTAAAGGGTTGGTCTTCCTTTTTGGCTCAAAAACTAATAATGAGGCTGAATGGGCTGTGCCAGTGTAAGGGTTGAATTTAGCTATTTTGGTGGGCTGTAAGAATCTGATTGCGGAAAGTGATCCTATGGTAGTTATTAATAGTCTAGATAAAGGGGAAACTCAGAGTTGGAAGCTTCAGAGTTTCCTAGCAGAAGCTCTCAAGCTTTGTCTAAGTTTTGAAGATATCTTTTTCACCCATTGTTATAGAGAATGTAATAAATTGGAATATGTTTTGTTGAACACAGGCATTGAGCAGTTTACCTTCTTGGCAGAAGTTAGTGACAGGCCAGAAGCATGGGGTGGTTTGACTCCACTCTTGTTAGTTGAAAAGACTTTTTTATT
Organism: Sequoia sempervirens; assembly: GCA_007258455.2. NCBI lineage: Eukaryota > Viridiplantae > Streptophyta > Pinopsida > Cupressales > Cupressaceae > Sequoia > Sequoia sempervirens. Next base: position 17,918 of record VDFB02124463.1, on the reverse strand, counting down.
TTCTTCAAGCCTTGGGCCCTTTTTTCCTTTTTAATTTCAATAATTTGTTTGATTATTTTGCCATTTTTGGTTAAGGTAGTGAAGGCCTTTATCATTCTCCATGAAGGTATCTGTTAAGGTTTGATCAGACATTATCTCCCAAAGCATGTAATTTGTCTCTCTCTCGTGTATTGATGGATTGGTTTCCATTTGCCCATTTTTCATCTTTGGAGCTGCATGGGAAATGCTTCCTTTTGTAGCAATTATAGATTCCATTCTGTCATTTTTCAGCTTGCAGTCTGCAGAGAGGTGTTCGATGATGGTGAAGCATTGTTCAATCAAGCCTGGAGATGCGGTGCATGATACCTTTTAGTGGAGTGTGTAACCCCTTTTATGGGGGTGCCAATTCTAACAAGCATTTCAAAAATGTTTTCTTCTGCCATGATGTTGAGAAGCCACAATTCATTAAAATTTAAAGCCACTCATGGCCGTAATAGGTTTGATAATACAGGGATTTTTCTTTCAAAAGCTTCTATTGTGGCAGATTTCACGATCAAACTAGGTGCCTAGTTGCAGATTAGACAACTAAAGAATGGATTTGCCATGTGGTTCTTCCAGACCATGATCTGAGGGTGGTTGCAGGGTCTTCTAGGCCAGTGGCGAAGGAAGCTGAGTGCAAGCTGTTAGTTTTGATGATGTTAGTTTAAACTATTTTCTTACAAAAGGAAGAATTGGCATCCTTTAGCAAGGATTTGGCCATGGTTACCAATACTCTTAAGGTTACCCATACAGATGGCAAGATGGAAATTTCCACCCAGTTCTCAATGCCTTTTCTGTTGGATGGTGTTCTGCAAAGTGTGTCAAAATGTTTGGAAATCAATCGTGCAGTTTTGGTATCAGGAGGACTGTAATTAGATTAAGCTGTTGGAGAGAGGGAAGGGCTCTGCTGGCACTATTGTGGCTGCATCTGGGATGCTGGAGTTGGTCGTTCAGGTGGCACTTCTCCAGGCTCTTTTGGATGTAAGGAGGTGAAGGCATTGTTGTTCATTGACTGATTTTTGGAGGGTCTGTGTTTTTGGCTATCCAGTAGGACTCTGGCTTTATTTGATTATAGTTTTTCTTCAGTTGATGACAAAAATGGGTGTGTAAACTTTGCATGCAACTTTGTTGCTAATGGTCTAATGGCTAGAATTATTGCTAATGGTCTTATGGCTAGAAGCTCTTTTTTGTTTCAATGGCACTAGTTTTAACTCCATTTTTGTAATTTGTATATGTTTGCTTTTGATATTCATGGGTGAGGGCTCCAAAAGAACCCTTCATTTATCAATCAAAATAAATATTATAGGTGTTTTTAGTTTATCCTATTAGCAGAAGGTAACACCTATACACATCAAAGGAAAGATATCCATACCAATATGCTATGATTCAATTGCATAGCCTCGCCCATATACATTTCCAAGGCAACATATTGTTCTTGTTTGCTTCTTTACTGCAGATTTATGCTTGGATTGACAACACAATCAAGGAGGATATCCCTAAGCATTCTCTTTCCAAATGAGAGCAGCTTAAACCATGATCAACTCACTCAAGTCTTACAGCCTGCTGAAAAGCATTTAAAAGAAATAAAGCAAATTATACTGCAATCTATATTAGCAAAAATCATTTCCGAAACATGATAAATTTGCACTCCTCAGGTAGCCAATTTTTTGTTTTACATCATGTTTTTTATTAAATTAATCAAACCAAAAATATTCTGGCTTTTTTTCTGATGTCTACAGCAATTTTTTTTTTAAATCCCTAAAAAATCTTTTTATCTTTTGATTTACTGATTTATTTCTGAGAAAGAGTTTTGATACTATGCCACAATCAATTCGCCCAAATTCTACGATATGCTGAAAAGTATTTGAAAGCCAAGTACAAGGAGGGTTTGGATGTAAAAATCAACACAAAATGATTATCTTCCATTACAGTCAGACAAGTTCCACGGCAACTATAGCATTTTATGAACTATAGCTTAGACTACTGATTGAAATGGAAAATACTATTTTATTGCAAAGGAAAATACTGTGAGCTGAAGATTCAAGAAACATGAAGCAGTCTTTTTATAGTACATGCACGTAATTTGATACATCCTTACATGTAAAGGAATATTTTAATCCAAGATGAAAATCAAAATAGGGAATAAACACTTTCTAACCTTTAATTCTATTAAGGATGATGCCTTACTCTTAACAGTTTTTGACAAATTCTTTGCAAAAACAAATCAAACAAAATACAAGCACAATACAGCTAGTAATTTGATTCATAAGCCACTACTGAAGATACTGGGGAAAAATGCCTGAAGCTGAAAACAATAAAAATGACTAACTTCCAAATAATATCTAGATAGATACAATATCTTGACTGTAAGATAACCATTATATCCATGAAACATAAAATATGCAGGGCTATAAATAACCAAATGACTACATCACTAAGATAAAAAGTCATAAGGGTAACTATTAATGACCCTTGAACTCATTGCTAAGCTTTAGCCAATTTAAGGGCACATCATCTTAGTCAAAACTTCTATTCTGTATCATTGCATACCAATCTGCCTAATATTTCGTTAACTTTCACTCAAGTAACTGAAAAATCTAAACAATAGCCCAAGAAGCAACACAATTATAAGACAGATAGAATCATAGTGAAGTTTCCAGATATACAACAGAAGAGTAAAGATTTCAAAATCAAAACTCATCCCAACATAAACTTGGAACACTTTGCTACTGCGATTTAATAATGCAGTGATTTAAAGATTAACTCACCATGAAACAACAAGGCAGATGATGGCAATTGTCCTGTTGGAGCTTGGAGGATAACGATTACCATGTACACAACAAATACAACCAACTACAGAATTTACAATAATTTGGGCCAATAGCAGGGCAACCGCAGCAGTTATGCCCAACGCCAGAGCAGGACTTCTGGGATATAGGCACCTTCCACTTGATGTCATTTTAACTTCCCCAGCCTATAAAACAAAATGTTTATTAATTTTTCCCTGGGGATATAAAAATATGTTTCATCAAAACAAATACATGCTACTCTCATCCAGTGCACAGTGAAGAAACGAAAAACCAGCAATTAAAGCACAAATAAGCCTACAAGAATCTGCGTGATCAGGGCTACAAATCTTTTGTAGTAGGAAAAATAAACACGGGCTCAAAATCTCAAGGGAAGTTGTAAATTACATTATAGTTTAAATTCAAGTCCAGTGACATTAATTTTACGATTTCAACATTTTTTGAAGAAAAGCAGAAACATAATTATCAAATACAAGGCACGTAGTGGTACTCTCCTAGTATTGCAGGTGATCCCGACCTTCAAATTAGATTTTTTGACAGGTGATGAACCCATATAGAATAGAGATGTAATACTGCTGGAAGGGAATCAAAGAAGGAGAAAGACAACCAGTGAAAAATCCAGAGGATCTTTGAATACTGATTATTGCCTAAAATTCCATGTAAGGACTTCGACACTTTTTTGAGAATAGTTGATAAGAAAAAGATGCGCTGAAAATACTATACTCTCTCCTTGCTCCAACCTTTGTTATCACAAATCATCTTCCCACACTTTTATATGACCTTAACATTCCTTTTAGTTGTGATATTGCTATCAGGATTCAACCGTGTAGTTTTAGAGTCAAACTCATGGGTCAATGAGTTTGACTCTAAAACCACACGGTTGAATCCTGACTATCACAATTTGACACGACACGCTGTGGAAAATGCCTCCTACCTATCAATTCCTTTTAGTGCTCACAGCGGCAATCTCTGCCTTGGATACGATCTTGCTCTACCCATTTAAACAAGCAGAAAGACAACCAAGATAGTTTCCTCCCCATAGTGGCTAAGCCCGTGATGGGTTCTGTGCTTATGCTTATGCTGTTAGGGTAATAAATATAATAGTTCGTCAGTCGCCAAAATGTGATGAAAGGCAAGGCGATCTACTGGGTTCTGTGCTTATGCTGTGAGGGCCATAATAGCAGAGCTCAGCAGTCCCCCAAATGCGATGAAAGGCAAGGTGATCTGCCGCAACTTCACTACCTTTGTTATCAAGTAAACCCAAATAAATGGAAATACAGCTACTATTAATACTTGGGTATCATAAAGACTACACAAAACTTAATACCATGAATCGGGCATCCCCATCCTCGCTCGGTGCATCATCAGCACACAAAAAGAGATTGAAAATTAAAAAACCTGAGCTAGAAAACATTGTCAAAAACAAGGCCCGTTCAGCTAAGCAGACACCCACTAAGAAAAGATGGTGCACAGAGAAGAAGAAAAGTCATATAAAAGAGCTGAGAAAGAAAAAAAATGTGCAGGTCACACCCAATTGCCAAGAGATGGTTGTCCAAGTAAAGAAAATCAGATAAAAGATATAGTATACTGAAACAATAAAAGCTTGAAAGAATGGCACTTACCCGGACATGCTTGGCCTCTGCAACGAAGCCCAAAATAGCAGCAATCAACCCCAACAAACCCACCACTGAACAGATTGCTATACCTGACTTTTTCATCTTCATCCACATTTCTTCTTGAGTGAGACCACCTTCACCACCCACCTCTCTATCTGTTGCTTCTGCCTCTTAAAGTTAGATACCCACTGCTTACTAACTTCCTTGCAAGATGAATATTACATGCTTGATGGGACAGTGGATAGATTCTCACTTTCTATATTGGCTCTCTCTTTACAAATTCCCATCACCACTTCCAAAAAGATCAAATAAAACAAGGAATCCCCTCGTCTTTTTCGCTGTGTGCCATACAAAAGGCACTTGGGCATTGAATATTGTTGTAGGGCGTCAGATATCGTTTGAAGGCCTGTTAAGTAAAGGACAAGTGAGCATGAGAGTTACCGAACATTGAGCGTTGAATTGAGAAATCTGGTCCAGTACAGTTGAAGGGAAAGAAACCGGCCCTTAAAAAATATTTAAATGTGTGTTTACATGGATTGAATTAATTAATTTTATAAGTGCAATGAAATAAATTATATTTATAAGTAAATTTATCTTTAAAATATTTAAATGTTGAGATAGATACAATTAATTATAGTACTTATGACTTCTCCAAAGATGATGGTTTTTAGATTTCATTTTTTTCTTTTTTAAATTAATTTATTTAGATTAATTAGATTAAAATAAATAATTTAGATAAATGGAAAGTAATGAATATAATAATTAAATAAGATGAATTAGATATTTATTGTTGATGATGTACGAAATTAATTTGTTAGTATTTTAAAAATTAAGTCAATTATGATAAATATTTTAGAATCTTGAGAAGAATAGAAAACCTTAAGGATGAATCTCAAGTACCACAAGTTTGACCCTGTAATCAAGGGAAAATCCTAAAATTTGTTAAAGGGGTTAGCACAATAACATCAAATCCATTGAAATAACAAAGTACAAAGGAAATAATATGAAAACAAAAGGAACAATGTTACCCTAGGTCTTCACCTTCCATGGTTGACCTTTGTTACACCTCCTAGCTTGCAGTAAATAAAAGATGCCCTCAGATTTGTATGAGCAACTATGACAAATGACAAGACTAAAGCAAGTTTTGAAGGATTTTATTAAAAGAAATGAAGCTTGACAATAGATTACAATGACAATATAAATAATAATGACCATGGGATTAATGAGAAAAATATTGACATATGAGATGGAAAACTAAGAGAGAATGATAGGGGCTCAAAATTACCGTTCTCATACAATTTTGAATGTGTCAACAGGATAGAAATGACAAAAAACCAGAATCAATGATCAAGATTGAATGTTACAATAAAAGTGGGAGTTAAGGTCAAAATTTAGGGCAAATGATAAGGATGAAAGGGCAAGATTGAATTAAGATCAATTTCAATCAAGGGTGAGAAGAATTAATGAATGTGAAAGAATGAAATCGGCGGGTGGAGATAAAGTCGCCTGGACAAAGGTTCTTTGGGAAGTATCTCCATTATTCCGGTGACGGTAATATTATTATGGAGAATGTAACAAAAAAAGAAATATTTTAATTAAATGATGATTTAGAAATTTAAAATTGAAAGTGAGAGAAAAAGACTAATGAATAATTAAATAATTAAAATAATTATTTAATTATAGTGGGAAGTGGATAAAAATTAAATAAATTAGAATCTATTTAATTTTAGAAGGGGACTTAATTAGTGACGTAATTAAATAATTAAAAATTTATTTAATTAATCAAAGGAGGAATAAAGATAAAAATGATTTAATTAAATTATTTAATTAATAGAAGAATTATGACTTTAGAAAATAATTAAATAATTAAAAGTTATTTAATTATTAATAATGAAAGGGGCAATGTTGAATAATCAAGAGTTGCAAGCCTAGGACAATTTTATGTGTCTACATTTTGCCCCTCTTTGTCATAATGTAGCATGTCGCATTGTGACAAAGAAAATAAGTCAAAAAATGCCCCAGTGCAAAATAAGATGAGGAAGAATGACGAGGAGGGTTGTGGTATGCCCCCTCGAGAGGACAGACAGGTTCCAAGAATATGGGTGTGCTCTCGAAATGGATGAGAAGACTAGAATATGAAGAGACAAAGAAATGTTAGTGCAAAAGATATGGAGGATGATATGGATGCAATGCCTATATGAGATGAGTGAGAGAAGATGACAAGACTAAAGGAGATGCATGTTAGTTCCTAGACCAAATCCTTCAAAACATTGCCATAGGACTTTTAATATTTATTGCTCTTAATCATCATTGGGCGGTAAAAATGACACAAATGGACAACAAACACAATGGTATGACATAGACCAAAGTGTGCAAGGTCATCCACTTGAAAAACAAACAGTCACAGACAAGGAATGTCCTAATTCATACTGAGGGCGAAGTTGCCCCAGTCTTTTTGTCAAGACAACCCACAGACAGCAGTCAGAGAAAATAAAATAGGCCAAGAGACGTCATCGCACCTCTAAATCCTTCATGGGACATCCTCGAGGTAGCTAGTAACATGACCAAAAAGACAAGATAGTAAAAAATATAAGACAAAATAGCCAAGATAGACCAGAAAGATTAACAGCCATTTTATTTTGTTTGCCAATGTTTGTTTGCCAAAGATTGAATTCTTGTTGGTTTGACAGTTTTGATAGTGTAAGGGTTTTGCCAATTTGACGGTGTTGATAGTTTGACGGGGCCTATTGTCAGGAAGGACACATCCTGAAAAGGCAAAGGACATTTTGATGAGGTCTAACTCCAAGAAGGACACATCTTGAAGAGGACCAAAAAGTGACGAGATTGACATTATTTTGACTAATGTGTTTTGGCAAGTTGACTGATGTTGACTGTATGATTGATTGGACCGTGTTGTCTAATTTTGACCAATTTTGACATTGACGTTTCAAATGACTGTCTTGTGTTTGATTTTGACTGTGTCTGACTTATTTGACCGATGTGACGATTGTGACAAATGCCATGATTTTATTTTGACCAGCCTAAAAGGACTGACCGAATGTCTCGGGGACTCATCGACTGATGGCCTTGCCTACGTAGCAAATGCGCAGAGACAACGTAGTTCGACAATGACATGGACTAACTGACATGACTGACTTTGACTCCATTTCTTGGATTTTGACATTGATTTGGATGTTTTTGTGTTTTTCTTCAGGATGTTTTATGATTTTTAAGTCTTTTTTCAGGACATTTTATGATGTTTTTATCTTTTTTTAGGACATTTTATGATGTTTTTGTCTTTTTTCAGGACATTTTATGATTTTTTTGGATTTTGACGTTTAAGAGGATCGTGACAAATGCATATGATTGATGCTTACACATGAGAATCCAAGGACAAACATGATTATGCCCCTAGTCAAGCTGAATACCAATTGACAGGTGATGACAACATTGTTTGACGTGGGAAGGACACATCTCGAAACAATGTGAGAATGATGACGATAATGTGACGAAAGTATGGAGGTCTATAGCCGAGCCAAGAATGTAGTCAAGTAAAATTTTGGATAATGTGTTTGTATGAATTGGACTCGTTGCATTCAGAATGACTTGGTTAGGACTAGATGGGATGATGATTATCCTTAGACCATTTGACAAGGGAAAGCCAAGATAGGTAACAAACATGAAAGGATAGGGGGTGGCCTTGGTAAAAGATGAGACACATGAGACTAAGGGAATTGTCATATGATTTTCAAGGACTATGTCGTATAAGGACAATAAGACTATGATGGTCAATGACATGATGTCTCGTGAATCGTGTATGACTAAAGGATAGACATGTCAAGAGTTTTCCCAAAGCATGATTTATGTGTGCCAGTTTTATGTCAAGACCAAGATAGGTGGGAAAATGGCCGAAAATGATAGGGCTTAGATGGATGTCAATGTCATGAGGAAGGCATGGGAAATGAGACGACTTGCCCCCAAGTGTAAGAGTCCACATAGACGATTTATTTTACACATGACGCCTGTTTGCCAGGTTTTCATCATGGTACTTATCCAGGGCGCCTATTTGCCAGGTTTTCACCATTGGATGAAATTTTTCTCTTTACTATTTTCTTGATTTTTTTATTTTTTTGGTGTCACCAAGACGCCTGTTTGCCAGGTTTTCATCAGGGTGACGATTTTTTGATTTTTGATTTTTTTGTATTTCTAATTTTGTGGATAGCCTGGATGCTTTAGATAACCACTGACTGTTCTAAATCCATTAATGGTGTCGATGTAGAGACTGGTGCCATGATATGCCAAAAATGACCTTGCTGAAGGAGTTGTCTTGTCAGGATCATAGCACTTGTATACAACTGATCAATGTCAATGTGATCCTTTTTGATACTAGTGTTGGCCTTATCAAAATACGCACATCGCAATAGAGTGCCATGAGAGTCCTTGCGGTAAAGAGTTGTTGCCATGACATGATGGATTCGTGACGTGGGATTTTTGGACTTTAGACGAGATGTAGGATTATGATAGATGATGGTAGATGTGGAGAGGTTGTTTGGACATTTGGATGAATGAATTTTTATTTTCCAAACTTGGGATAGTGGATGATGGATTTTGGAGGAATGGTGTTTGGAACCAACACTTTTATATGTCTTGATTGATGACCATTTTGAAGGAGTTGGACATTTGTTGTATGTGGGAGTCCTCTTGTCTTGTGGCTCCACATTGTGATTGACTTTTGTATTTGACTGGGTGTCTTTGTTCGATTCGTCTTTCTTTGGGATCCATTTTAATTTCATTTGTCCACTTTTCCTTTTGTTTGATTCAATGGCCTTTGAAATTTCATTTTGATCTTTTGACTTGTAAGACTTTTTTTTTTGTTGGTCCCAAAGGGGAGGTTGATTCATGATAGAATGAAAGTTCATGGTGTGGGTGGACGGGGTGTTGGCAACAACCTTATGACAAGGATTTCTCATGGACTCCATTTTGACATTTGTATCACGTAGACATCTAGAATTTAATCACTTCCTTATGATTAAATTTGTTGCATTCGTCTATCATATTAATATTAATTTATTAAATTAATGTCATGCCCTTTGTCTCATCTTGAATCAAAATTATTTAATTTAATAATTGGCACTTTGTCTTTTTACCTTATTCACTCTATAAATTAAATAAATACACTAATTTATTTAATTTAGTCTCATTCTCTTTTGATTTAAAATCGATTTAAAATTCTCACTTTCTCTCTCCTTGTCATCCTCATAACCTCACCTAATGCAGATTAATTTAATTAATTCAAGGTTATGATGTGCATCCTCTTAATCAAAGATTAATGTCACATTCTCCTACATTTGCCACTTGCCTCTAATCTTCTGTTAATTAGCCTAATCCAATATTTGCACAACCTTAATCAAAGTCATTAGCTAAATTTAGCACCACTTTTTGGTCAATTCTTCCATTTTTCCTTTTTGATTATTAACACCCTTTCCCATGTGAATTTTTAATTCACATTTATTTGCCCTAAATTCCTCTCCTTTAAATGTGAATTTTTAATTCACATTCCATTTTTCCAAGGCTTCTAGAACCTTGGACTTGTCACAATCTCCACATGTGACCAAGTCCCACCTTTTTGGAGCCCACCTTTTACCCTCTAGATCATCCTAGGAATGTGAATTTTTCCAATTCACATTTATCTATTTCCTGCTTTCCTTTTCCCATGCAGTTTTGAGGAATTCTAAAATTCCTCAAAAGTCCCTTTCACTCCCACTTGGGGACAAGAAATCCATTTTTGTGGAAATCCTCTCATCCCCCAAGGTGCATGTCCTTTTCCACCTCATGTACCCTCTTGACAACTCATTTCCATCTCATCCACCCTTGGCCACCTCACCCTCCACATGTCAAGATGTGAGGGCTTGTGGGTTCTCAACCCACCTTAGCCCTTCATCTTGACCTTGTTGGATCAATCTTGACCCTTGAATTCTCTAGAGAATTCAAGATCCTCTATAAATACCCCCTCTCAATAAGCATTTCTAACACTTAGTCAATTTGCAACTACATGCTGCCACTTTGTGCACTCATCCTATTTACAATATCATCCATTTGCATTTTACATCCAAGCACATAATAGTGATCTTCAATAGAGCCATCAAGGAGCACACAACCAATCCAAGCAAGGGCCAATCAAAGGAGTATCAGCAACAAAGGGAAGGTAAACTATTTGTCTTACATTGTCTACTCTTTTCATTTGTTCTATCACTCTCTTTTGGCTAATCTTGAGGTGTTCTTGATATTTTGTTTTTCATAGTTTTAGTTGTTTTGCTCATTTAGAATAGCATAATATCAGGGTATACATTTCTGACACAACCAGTGGGACCCACAAACGGGCTCTCATATTTTACGTTTTCTGTTGTTTAAGTTTTTGCAGGAACGCGTCGCAGAGGGGCGGCTACACCCCACTTTTTCCACAGAGGGGCGGCTACGCCCCATTTTTCCGCAGAGGGGCGGCTACGCCCCATTTTTCACAAAAGGGCGGCCATGCCCCATTTTTCACAAAAGGGCGGTCACGCCCCATTTTTTCCGCAGAGGGGCGGCTACGCCCCATTTTCCGCAGAGGGGCGGCTACGCCCCATTTTCCACAAAAGGGCGGCCACGCCCCATTTTCCACAGAAGGGCGGCCACGCCCCATTTTTGCTGCAGAAGGGCGGCTATGCCCCTGTTTTGCTGCAGAAGGGCGGCTACGCCCCTGTTTTGCTACAGAAAGGCGACTGCGCCCCCCTGGAAGGTAAAATTGGTGTTTTGATTTCAGATTCAGTTACTATTTTTCTTATTAACATTGTTCTTACAAGGATACATGTGTTTTGTGCTAACCTTTTGCAGCATATTCTTGTGAAGTTGATGGAGAAAGCGGGATAAAATATCTAATATTTGCTTGCAGGGCTATCCGTTTGCTCAATCTTCTTTAAAATTATCCTTGCTATTTTCTAAGAACATAGCTTAATTAGGAGTAAATATTTGTTGCTTGCTGTTTTGTCTCTTTGTGTTACCCTAAGGGAGTAGTAGCTTGTTTCCGCTTTCCCCTTGCACTTCGTGTGAGCCTGGGGAGTAGTTGGAAGCGGTTATTGTTTTCTTCATAGTGGGACCTACTTGGGGATTTCATCACCCCAAGGGATGATTCCAACCACGCGTACCGGCGGGGTATACAAAGGGGGGAGAGCGAAAGCTGTACCCCAATCCAGTCACGTCGTAATTGGCGGAGCGTCGAAGCTAGGGTGATACCTAGATAGACGTGAAGAGTTGGTCCGAGCCCTTCAGTATCTCGCTGGGGTTCCCGACTCACGCTTGTGACGGGCTGGTGTTCACAGTTGTGCCTCACATACTGAGAGTATATCGAGGACTCCCTAGATACCTTGTGCATCCTAAATTAAGACCACTTTGGCCATACCCTTAACACTAATTATAGGGTTGTATTTGTTTGAGAGTGTTTTCTTGTGAAAAAACCAGTGAACTCTTAACAATTTGGCCTTATCATTATCATTTTAAAGTCCTTGCCATAGCCATTTGCATCAAACCAAGCCTCTGGTCCACTACAGAAGTGCAATTACGCCCCTATTTTTGCTGCAGAAGTGCAATTACGCCCCTGTTTTTGCTGCAGAAGTGCAATTACGCCCTTGTTTTGCTGCAAAGGTGCAATTACGCCCTCCTAAACACTCGAAATTCCCTCCATTTGGATTCACTTGGCCTTTAAACCTTCATTTCACCGTTCCCACCATTACCTCACCATCCCAAACATTCGTTTTGTCACTTTAAACCTTCACAAATCTCCATTTATCCCTTTTAAACCTCCATCTCATTATTCCAAACTTTCGTTCAACCATTCTAAATCCCCATACATTCTCCACAATTATCCTTAACTCCCTATTCATTCTAATCCACCAATCATTTCTTACCATTTTGCCCATAGCCAAACCGTCCTAACCTTGTATTACTAAGTGGTTACCTAAATTGACCATAGCGCTTGAACTTGATTATTAGTCTTTAACTTCAAACCCAATCAATTCGCCTCCATCTTGAGGCGAATTCGGTGTTGCAAGTTATCATCCTCGGCCCAATCAATCCATTCCTAGCTTAAGGTGGATTTGGTGCCGTAATCATCCTATTAATCAATCAAAGCTCTAAGGTTACTAAGGGTAATCTCACGTGATCAAGCTTAAGGTCTTTCCCTCACACCTGTCATAAATCCAATCCAATCCAATCCAATCCAATCCTATCCAATCCAATCTAATCCAATCTAGTCCAACTCAAGTCCAATCCAATCCAATCCGATCCAAATCAAATCCAATCCAATCCAATCCAATCCAATCAAACCCAATCCAATCCAATCAAATCCAATCCAATCCAATCCAATCCAATCCAATCAAATCAAACCCAATCCAATCCAATCAAATCAAATCCAATCAAATCCAATCCAATTTAAATCCAATCCAATTGATCGAAGTCCAATAAGATTCAATCCACACTCCATCACAATCAAATCATTTGACAAAGGCATTAACCTACTCATCTAGCATTTGCATGCCCGTTCAGACCCGTTCACAAGAAAAGAAGATGGCCGACCTTCAAGCTCAAAATGCCCAATCCAACAATCCTCAAGATCTCAACAACACCTCATCAGATCCCAACAAGGGTACCAACATCTTACATGACCCTCACAATGGTACTTCATCACACTCCAACACTGAGAATCAGAATAACTCGCCACATGGAGAAGAGAGCATGGTTCATCAACCTGAACTCACACTTGAGGAACATTTTAGCAATCTTACCAATGTGCAAATGACCGACCGTTTACTTGCAAAGCATGGGGAAGAAATCTTGGCCCACTTGATTGAGAAGGGTGTTAAACCCCCCTCCAAAGTTGACTTGCCCAAATATAAGGGTGCCCCATCTCACGTACTCCAAGGGTCCCAAAATGCACCCGAAGGTTCATACTTTTCTAATGTTCCTCCAATTGAGGGTTGGCATCAACCTGAATTTGGCAATGCCGTCCTTTATCAGGTTAATTATCCCCCACATGCTTCGACCTCAGCTATAGGTGGATCCCAGGTGCCCGATCCCAATAATCCTTTCATTTATGGCATGCCACAAAACATTCCGCAACCTCCGCCATTAGCATTAACCGCACCCCCTCCTTTGAACCCACCTACAGTCAATATTGGGGGTACTTCCTTTGCTACATCGCTTCCTCCTCCCGGGACCACCAACACACCACCTCAACAGGTTCCCCAACCTACTATCCCGCCTCAAATATCACCACAAGGCGCACCCCAACTGAACATTCCGAGCGGAACCCAACAACTTCCTTTACAAAGTGTGCCCACACAACCCCCGCCGTCTCATCCGCAACAACCTATACCCAATACTTTGACCTCTTCACAACAACCATCCTACCAACCACAAGGCAATCCATCTCAACCACCTACCCAAACCATATCTCCCTTTCTTGTGTCCCTTTTGCGTCTGAAGGTCCAACCACAACATAACATCCCACCTCATTCCATGCAACACTCGATGCCACAACAACAACCTCCACAACACTACTACCACCATAATCAACAACAATTTCACCAACAACCGTTTTATGCAACCTCCCAACAATCACAACAATATCTTCAATACCAACAGGCCAACACGCAACGTCCCGTCCAAGTCCCTCAGCAACCTATCCCACACCTTCACCAAACAAATTCATATTATGTCCCACAACAACAACCCCCATATCAACAAAACCCCCTACCTTATCCTCAAGTCGTGTCATCATCCAATTATCCAAACCCACATTTTAACAATCCAACACCCTTTCAACATGATCCCTCATCTTTCTATCATCCATATCCCCCCAACCCACCACCAGCTAGTTCGGACTTGTTGGAAATCAAAGCTGCCCTTAAGGACCTTCAAGCAGGGGGCACAAAACAATCATTTAAATTTGAAGATATATGCCCATATCTGTTCGATCCATCCATCTCATTGATCCCATTCCCTAAACACTTCGAGATTCCAAAATTTGACAAGTACAAGGGAGACAAAGACCCTAAGGCCCACTTGCAAGAGTTTTATGCACAATGTCAAGAAGTCATGTATAATGATAACTATCTCTTACGTCTATTTCTGAGAAGTCTAGCAAGCCACGCTCTAGATTGGTTTATGACTCTTGAAAAGGGGTCTATAAAAACTTTTGCAGAGTTATCAGAACAATTTGTCTCCTACTTCTCCTTCAATTTGCAGAAGGATACTGACACCTTAGATCTCTTGAAAGAGAAACAACGGGATGGAGAAACCTTTACCAGCTACCTCCAACGGTGGCGTGCATTAGCCAGTCGAATGAAAAATCCTTTGAAAGAAAAAGACATGGTCACTCTTTTTGTGGAAAGTTCACATCCCGACATGGCCCACAATTTTAGACTACACTGTGTCACCACTTTCACTGAGATAGTGGAAAAGGGACCTATCCTTGAACGTGCCCTTATCGCCAAAGGACACATTAAAATACATAGTCATGACAAAGAATGGTCATTCGGAGATAAATCACGATTTTGGAACAAAAACAAAAATGCAATGAATGATGGAGTGACAGACACCAAACATGTCCAAGTGGCTAATGCATCCCAAGGGCAACAACAGTCTGTACCCAACGCCATATCAGTACCGCAGGGGGCACCTCATCCCCCTCAACAGTCAAACCAAAGAAATCAGGGGAACACCAAACGTCAATACACCCAATTGGGTGAACCCTTGAGTGTTGTTTTCAATAAATTGTTACAAATCAATTATCCCATCACATATCCTGTCACCAAACCATTCGATGAGTCCAAACCCCAGCCGGCATGGTTTAAAGACAATGAGTATTGTGACTTTCATAAAATCAAGGGACACTCCTTGAATAAGTGTCAGGGTTTAAAAAATTATGTCCAAGATCTCATTGATCGAGGAGATATCAAAGTTGACCCCAGTCAGCCTTCGTCGTCCAATGCTCAACTGCAAATCTATCAAAACGCCTTCCCAAACCATAGCCAAGGTCCTAGCACCTCCACTAGTCATCCCCAAAATAACAGCACCAATAATGTGACCTACAAGAATGTACCCTTCAATTATGAAGGTGTTATTCATTACATCGAGCAGGTGGAACCCCGAGTATCCATGATCCACGTTAAAGCCAAAGACCCACAATGTGCTGTGACTATGCGACGAGCCTGCATCACCGTCCCTGCAGCATCCACACCCGTCCAACCCGCTCCTGTAAACTCTCAATATAACATTCTTGATCACCTAAGGAAGACCCCCGCTCACATATCCATTTTGGATTTGCTTAGGTCTTCCCCGATACATCAAGAGATCCTCAACAAAGCCTTGCAAGAAACCCATGTCCCAAACGACATCGACCCCACACAATTCCAAGCTTTGGTGGGACATTTGGCTTTGTCTCACCACCTCCACTTCAGCCAAAATGATATGCCCAACATTGGCATCAATCACAACCGCCCCCTACATATCGAAGTCATAATTGCCCGTCATAAAATAAAAAGGGTCTTGGTAGATAATGGATCTGCCCTTAATCTATGTACTTTGAAATTCATAAAACAGATAGGGTATTCTCAAGCGGACCTAAGCAACTAGATAATTACAATCAAGGCTTATGACAATGCAGAAAGAAATTCAGAAGGCATCATCAGTCTTCCTATACAAGTGGGACCTGTGCTCCAATATACTACCTGCCATGTCCTTGATCTGGACTTACCATATAATCTCCTCCTTGGCCGCCCATGGCTCCATGCTATGCAGGCTGTTCCATCCACGTACCACCAATGCCTCAAATTCCCAGTTAATGAACAGGAGGTCACCATTTATGCTGACCCACAACCATTTGAGTATTGTCAAGCTTTAGAAGCATCTTTCCCCCACTTACATTATTGTCCTGGGGTCGAGATGGGGGCCTCCCACTCGTTATCCTCCAATCCATCATCTTCTAATCCATCATCCTCCAATCCATCATCCACTATAACCACCAATCCATCATCCACTATAACCACCACTCCATCCTCCGCCACTAATCCTTCAGTCACCAGAGTCCAGATCATCGACAAAGGGTGTGGTGAGTATGAGATGCATACGGCTCTTAATGTAGCCACCATGCCACCATCACCACATGAGTACGGTCAACCCTCACATGCTATACAAGCGGAAGACAAAACCATCACCTTCAGCGGTACAAACATTCCTACTACCACTTTCAGATCTCCGAGTGTCAAAATTGACGCACCAGAGGAAGACATCAGCCAATGGGTCTACCGGGAAGAGCCCGAACCAGAGACTCCTCTAAAGAAATATTTTCAGGAAAAATATCCTTGGCCAACAAAGTTTGTGGAGAAACATAACTACCAAGGTAGAGGCCTGGGTAAAGAGGAACAAAGGCGATTGCAACCCATTGACACACAACAGTTACCAAAGAAGGTAGGAATTGGGTATGACAGCAAGCAGAAAAGCCCTACAACGTCATTTAATACTTCCAATAGTATCACTGTGGACAATGGCTCATTGGAAGACATACCTGAGGAGGAGTCCATCATACATGCATACGATGATGTCGATCACACTGATTTATCCTCCATGTTTGAATGCCTATCTGTTTGCACCATCAGCCTATCCCTTCGTCACCCTGAACTCATTGACTGGGACCTACAAAACACCACACCTGTCAGTATGACTACGGACACCTACGTCAACCTTATGGGACTGGGGGAGGATGAACACTCCAGTCGCAAAAATAAAAATCAGAAAAATAAAAAGAGGTCATCTAGTGAAAACCTCCCTGAGGCACTTCCTGACCTAGAAAAAGTAAAAATGAAGGACGACTGGCGAAAACCTCGAAGAGGTGCCGGAAGATGGAGATGTTCATCTTCCCCTTATGGGAACTCAACTATCTGCCTGACATCTATCCTGATTAAAGAGACGCAAGAAGTTAATTTGGGAACTGCTGAAAATCCGAAGATCACCTATGTAGCCAAGTCACTCTCCAAACAAGAGTATCCAATCTTTGCGCAGCTACTCCAAGAAGGTATCATCAATTTTGCCTGGTCATATTCAGACATGCCAGGCTTAGACCCTGCTTTAGTGGTTCACCACTTAGACATTCGTCCAGACGCCAAACCCGTCAAGCAAAAACTTCGTAAGATGCATCCGCAAGTTGCATTGTTAGTAAAGAAAGAGTTGGAGAAATTACTGGACGCGGGTTTTATCAGACCCATTGACTACTCCGAATGGATCTCTAACATAGTGTCGGTTGCTAAACCAAATGGTGACATTCGGGTCTGCACAGATTTTAGGGATCTCAACAAAGCCTGCCCAAAAGATGATTTCCCTCTTCCTAATATTGACATGTTGGTTGATTTAACGGCAGGACATGAGATGCTGTCCCTCATGGATG
>VDFB02124462.1:58491-93030 GCA_007258455.2 Sequoia sempervirens | reverse complement strand
TGTCCCTCCATTGCCATTTGCAGGAACTTCCTTGTGGGCCGCTGTCCCTCCGCCACTATCTGTCATCTATTGTTTGTCGCCCGCCATCCTTCATCTGCACACCATCTACTATTTGTTCGTCCATCATCCGTCATTCGCTTGCTGTATGCCCTCTATTCGCCGTCTGTTGGCCCTCGTCGTTGACCATCCACCATCCATCCGCTACTTGCCACTGTCCATCATCCGTCATCCTTCCGACCTAGGGGAAATTTGTACCCTTTAGCCCACATTTATGTTTATGGTCCAAATGAGCTCCAAATATTAATATTATGATCTTTTCATCATGCATGGGTGGATCTAACAATGAGTTTTCAGGATTTGACTAACGTTTTCCTTGATTTGCATATGAAATCACTTATGAAAGTTCATGTATGTAGGATTCATGGAACCTACTTTGGATCCATTGAGGAGGCCCATTGAGAAAGCTAAACAAGGAAAAGTGCATTGCTCCTATCACCATTAATTTTATGCCCACCTTTCCTCATAGCACCCATCAATAGAGTTGACATTAGAAGGAGGCCTATGTCAAGGAAGTCAATGACAAAACTACAAAGTGTGGCCTTGAAGGTGGTGGGGGGAGGAGCGACTATTTCCTCCCTCCAAAAAGATGATCACAATCCGTTGAGAGTTGTCTCATCAGATCATCTAATCCATTTAAAAATGATGTAAACAAGGTGTACTTGATTGACTGAGGGATGTTCCAAACACATCAACTAAAAGGGAAGCTTTTGAATAGTTTCAACTATAGCAAAAGGGAAATCAACTAGAAAACAAAATAGGGAAAAGACAAAAGCTATTTTTTAAATTGTTGAATATTGTGGGGTAGGTGAAACCCTAGTATAAAGAAAATATGAACCACACAACACAAATTAATCCTAACCATTCACTTGGGCTTTGGAAAACTATAAATAGGGGTTTCCCCTTCATTTGTAAATGGTTGGAGAATTGGTGCAAAAGACATTTGCAGCAATAAAAGACAACATTGCATGATTTTATGGATGTTTTCTTTGATTTTGCTCGTCTTGCATGTATGGTTCTACTTCCATGTTAGTTTTAGTTGTAGTTTCTTGGGTGGATGTGATACTGGAAATTGTTGTTATGGTATTGTTATCAATAGATTTGCACCCTGTTGAATGCAATATTCAGCAACCTACTGAAACATGGAAACCTCCTTCAGATGTGGGTGATCTGAGCGAAGAAGGAATCTCCAGAGCGAGCTGGTTCTCCTAATGATAGATCTTATTCTAAATAATTTTTGATGAAAGGGATAAAAAGATGTCTGAAAACTAAAACCTATGACTACTGATGTTTAACTTATTACTTCTGACAGAAATTAGATCTTGCCACTCACAACAATTCCTTTATTACAATAGTTCCTAATATCTCATCAATGCATGATTTCATCAATAATTCATATGAAGATTCAAAGACATCGAATACATCATACAACCTAAAAACATGAAAAATTGTGTAGAAAAATCATGAAAGCAGGACATTAAGGCTTCAAATCTGAAACACAAAGCATCAAACTACTGTTACCAATCTTGAGACCAGAAAATGGAAAGAAAAACACTCTGTATTATTGGAACTGAAAGAGTGTCAATCTGCCAAAATTGAGTACAAAGGGTTCACAAGCTCAAAAATGCATCAGAGCAGGAATTGCAAATTGAACTCAGAAGGAGAGATCAAAAGACTAAGTCTTTTGAAAGGCATAGCTTTCAAGAAACCCTAATCTGAGCTCAGGAAAAAGCTTAAGGAAAAAAGCTTCAAATTGTCTCAAAAACTTCATAAAAGTAGAAAAAAGCATACTCCTTTTATGATGAACTTGTCAAGCCTCTAAAAATAGGTTGAATCTGCTTTAAAAGCTCAAAAAACACCTTATCTCTCCAAGATAAGACTCAAATCCGACCAAGAGAAAAAGTCAACAATAATCTGCTAAAAATAGCAAGAAATCATAAAACAATTTATAAAAGAATGTTTTACGATTCTGCTTTACAAGATTGTAGATTCTCACAATTGGTCGACTTTTTGCAATTAAAGATTAAAAATATTTTGCAAAAAGAAAAACTTCTTATTTCTCCATTACAAGACTTTGATTTTCTCAACAAATCATAAAAATATTACATATCATTATCTTCTCATCAATCTTCAATTGATTTCTCTAAACTCAATTAAAAAAATAAGGAACCCTAAATAGATAATCATCAAAACCTAACCCTAGGTCATTAGCATCCCACCATAATATTCTCATTGTTTTCTCAAATAACATAACCCACATCAAGTCCTTACATTTCACTAAGGCAAAGAATAAATCAAGACTTAACCATTGACCTAGGCACATAAAGTAAGTCTTAAAAGACTTAACATATCGACCTAACATACAAATTTTGGCCTCCCTCAAATATCAAGATTCAGACTTGGATTAAAACATAATGCAAGGATTATCCCATGTGATATTGACTGAATATTCTAGATAATCATAAGGTCGAATTAGGGTTTCAACAAAACAAATTCAAACCCTAATAATCACTTCATTTCTCACTCTCCACTTTGAAGGAAAAGAGCTCTGCTTGAATTGAACGCCGCCATGATTGAGTTGAATCTAAGCTTGTGTGCTTTGAGAATCTCCAGTTCTTTCCTTTGACACTCGAAACTCCATTTGGGTAAGCTTGTTTTGTTTGCTATTATTATTTTTTCATCATTAAAGCTATGGAATGTCATGCTTCTTTCTGACTTCTCCTTGCATGGTTGACCTGCTATGAGCTCGAGTTCCATTTGAAAGCTCTATGTGAGAGCTCGTGGGTTATGGTGTTTGCTTCCTGTGCACAAGGTAAGTTGTGTGTTCATAGACTCTATGGCTTCGTATTTTGTTCACTATGGGATTATAGCCGCAGCTAGCACATCTTCTAATGCCTCTATTTTTGTGTATTTTTTGTGTTTTTATTTACTATTCTATGCTCTATTCCCACTATGAGAGCTCGACTATTATTTAAGAGCTTGAAATATTGGTTTTGGAAGCTTTGTGGAGTCCTCAGTCGCGGCTAGGGTGCTCATCCACAGATTTGAAGTGGTGAGTTACATTTAAGCACATACTATCCTCCTCAAAAGCTCGACCCTTCACTTGATATTCAATGGCCATGTACAGGCCGCAGCCTTGTGTATTATAGAGAGCATGTTTAGAGATTTTGGGCTCGACCCAAAATAGGAAATCCACCTCCTTGTGTATTTGAAGGCAAATCTGTATATGGGTATTTGAAACTTTTGAATAAAACTTTATTTATTTTATTTTGAAGCCTGATTCATCACAAAAATTCACATTTTTGTATTTTCCTGCTGTCTAATACAAAATCTTCACATGGGTTATTACTGTTATTTGCATTTTTTGTGTTTAAAAGACAAACCATAAAATGGCTACTCTGTATATTCAATTCTCTTAAGCTATGAACTCGACCCAAACAGGAAAACCGTATTTCTAATTTTGAAGCTCGACTTAATAATGGAACTCCTTTTCTATACCTGTTACATCACATAAAAGTCTCAACTAGATTGATAGATCAAACTACTTTGATGCTGTGATAAGAATACCCCACGGATGGCCAAAAATAGTGAAAATCTATATATTTATTGGAAACCCCAATGTGGGTACTTGTTGTTTGTCTTTATTTGCCTTCATAAATGGAAACTCCTATGGGGAATAACAAAACTATGTATTTATTTGTATTTAGCCTTATGGGTTTGACTCATAACAACTGATGCTTTATTCTCATATTATGTTTTGAGAAGAAAACTCACATGATGAGATGGAAACATATATGTTACCCTTAACACTCTTGTGCAACTTAGCTCGACCACCATGGTCTCTTTTGCACTTTCAGTTGCAAAACCCATACTTGGCATTTATTATTAAAACTGGGTTTGACCTCTCTCCTATTTCTGCATTTTTAGTAATTGTGTAAAAACTGAACTTCACCATCATTTGAATTCCTTACTCTTCACATGCTTCTATATTTGTCTCTTCATGGAGCAAAAATGAGCACATACTTATAAATTCTGGAAATGAATGCTTTATTTGAACTACAACCATATGCTTCATGCTGTTGGACTCTATGTAGAGATTTTAAAAGAAACATTATTATGTTATAGACTACATCTTATTTGATTCCTTCAATACACAATTAACACCTTTGAGACACCTTTGTTATGCTTGTCCTTTCCTTATCATTATGAAATGAGCATCCATATTACGTCCCTTGATGTTGTATTTATATTACCAGTCAAGTTAGAACTGGCCATTCATTTGTCACTTGAATGCACTATTTGTCTTTCGTACCCTTGAGTTTCAACATGGTACCCTTCATGCATTTTTATGTTCCACTTATTAAACTGCTCTTTGAATCTGCTCTCTTTCATGATGAAAATTAAAACAAAACTCTCCATTAAGGCATAATGTATGCTTGTTCACTATCCTTGACTGTGAAAAGAATGAATTGAAATGACATATATGATTATGATCAACAAGTAACACAGAATATGAATTATGCAACAATGTTTGATATAGATGTACTCAGCTGAATCAATTGAGTGAACTAAATTCACTGTTCACCTGTAGCCTTCAGAAAAATAACCTGATTGTTATGAATGTACAGTTGGTTTAGTAGCTCGATAGATAATTCTGTTTTACTCTTTTAGTTGTAACTCATTTCTTTTGATGAATATGTGATGTGATCTTTAAATCATCCCATTTGATGAATAGGGCAGCATGTCGAGCTCTACCCTTGTGGGAGCCCATTTATCTCCACATGCTTGGTCTTCGAATAATGATCAGCTTCATGATTTTACCTATACCTGCACAAGGAAACAAACGATGATAGCATAAAAACAAAATAATATGATGATCATGATATTGTTATTTCTCCTTCAGCTCATTTCTTTCGTAATGCACTTGATTGATTGTTTCAATGCATGATTAATAGTAGGTTGTGCTATTGTGGGTGCCTCATATAGGTTACTTCATAATCGGAGCCATTGAGACCCCCTCTTTTCTCTTGCAGGTCAACGGAGCTCAAGAAGACAAAGGTGCACCATTCAGCGACAACCATCGATAATTAGGCAATGATGATTATGTTGTCACTTATATGTTTTATTTTCCGCATCTTCAGTAGTGTAATGTGCTATTAATGATACATTGTGACAATCACGTCCATGGCTTGTGTGGATATTTGATTTCATCTTTTATGCCTTTCATTTGAAAAGAAAATGCATTTAAATGCAATCTTGTAATATCATTTTGATTCTTGCAATCAAATGAAGCCTTGTAAATATGAATCTTTTCATGAAATGAACGAAAGCATTTAAAATGCTTTGTTGTGTATATGCTTAATTTTTTATTTCACTTAATTCTTGAACATCTAAAAAGCACTCTAAAATTCTAATTTTCTTTTAAATGCACAACTATTACTTGATGAGTAATAATAACAATGCCAAACAACACTTAAACTTAATCTACAATTTCATCTTAAGATAAAATAATGTTCAGCCAGCTCCACCAATTGAGGTGAGGCAAAAAATTGGTAACATTTTGGTGATTTCCGCTATATGCTTGCCTACTAAGAATAGATTAGTGGCCTTAAGACAATCCATTGGGCGTAGAGTCAATTATGCCCCGTCTTGAAACTCAGAAACTTGAACAGCAACACTCCAAACAGCAACAAAAGAAAACAAAACTGAACTGAAAGTAAAACTAACAGGCCCTAATGGCCAACCGAACAATGTGCCACAACACTTAGAGAAAGCAAAACTACTAAAATTAAATGTGTGGAACACACTTATTGGCTGAAAACACTAACTCTAACCTTTTCTAACGAGCCAAAGTTGCTGGTCAAACAAAACCATTCACATGATGGGTGAAATAACACCCCTTTCTTTGTAATCTGCAAAGCTGAATCAGCTTGTGAATCCACCAAAAGATGTGGAGAAATATCAAATATTGAATGGTTTGTTGCAATACCCTTCCAAAAGGGAAAAATTATTATTGAACTAGTGACGATCAGGTAAAAAAATGAGTCGATTGTGCATAATTGGATACCTCATTGGCTGCTCGACATCAGTATTATCATGGGGCTAGTCCTTCTTGCTCATTTCCAATCAAGCCAGGTGACTAATAGGACATCCCCTTGATAACCTAGGACTGGAAGTAAAGCAACCCGAATGATCATTGATGACAACATCATCCTCTCCTTGCATAATGGTTTGCGATACTAACTCCTCCTCCATAGTTAATGGGCCACCTTCCTCCATAAGAGTGGCTAATAACTCATCGAAACTATCCATTCTTGGGGAGATCTTAGAAACAATGGATATATGTTCAACTCCCTCATCGTTATTCAATGGGAAGCTTTCCAAAATAGGACTCTTTTCTTGAACAAGGGCAGGCAACGGTTCAAAAAACAAGATAGCTTTCTCCAACTGATCCTCATTTGGCATATCAGCTTCAAGCTCCTCTATGTAACAAAAAGGAAGCTTATCTGACCAGTCAAGATCATTCTACTGGTTAGGCTACCCCGTAACCAATGATTCTTTTAAGAATTCAGCCACCTCCCCCTCTTGCTTCTTCTGATCAGAGTAACCTTCCCCCAAGGGTGCTGGCATATCCTCTAAGCGTGAGCAGAAAAGCTCAATGTCAGGATGGAAAAGATCCTTTTGGCCACTTTCTTGCAGTATTAAAACATCAGAGTTCAGAACTTCTTCTTGTTGTTCTGGGGGGCTGGTATGGATGCAATCTAAGATGTGCTTTCTTCACTATCCACAAAAAATGGAAATTTGTTGAACAGATCAGGCATAACTTGAGAACTGTTTGCCATTTCTTGATCTAGAATCCGTGGTTCCTTAAAAACAACCTCCTTTATCTCTTGTAGGAACTTCTCTTGATGTGGTGAGTCTTCTCCTTCACTGTACCAACTAGATACTTCAAAATAATCATCGATATTCTATTGCTCCAATGAACCAACTTCCTCTGCATATGCAGCACTCTTAGGTTCAGCCGAGAAAGGAGTGCAATCAATAGCAACGGCCTGCTCTCTCTTGCAACAATTTTTCCTTTGAATACTTTTCATTGTCCTCCACAAATAGGGTAGCTCATTAGTGAGAACATGGAAGGATTCATCAAGGGAAGGCTTCTCTTGACCAATATTTTGTTGCTACAAATGGTAAACTACCAAAGCTAAACGTAATGGGTTTACCTTTCTAAGCTCCTTGATGAAGAGCAGGGTATCCTGATCAAGGAGGTCACCCATGGATTCCTTAGGTGAGGAAACTTGGAAAAATTCTTGAGTTCTCTGAGATGAAAACTGCTGCTCAAGGGGTTGATCTAGAGCTGCACTAGGCTAACTATAACCATTTGGGATTGCAAGTTTAAGAGGCTAGCTCGGGGAGTTTAAAGATCCATCCTACCTAAAACTTGGAATTTCGACTTTAGGTATGCTAGAAGGCTCATTTTTCATAAAGCTTGGAAATTTAAACTTACGAACCTCTTCTTGAATAGGATGTTTTGAAATGGTAGGAGTTGTTTGGACTTCATGCCTTTGAAATTGAGCAAGTAGAAGTTGTGTTTGTGTGGCTGCCTCCCTCTCTAAATCCTCCTCAAACTGAATTCTTTGGGTCTCCAGCTCCTATTCATGTAGATAGGTTTGATAAGCCAGCTCCTCCTACTGCTAATTATACTCATGCTGCTTCTTGATCTCTTCCAGCTGATTTGTGAACTCAAGCAATGTACTCTTTATGGTTGCCACTTCCCTCTGTTGGTCTATTTCACTCATTTTCCTTTCATAGTTCAACAGTATTTCTCCAAAACTCAAGTCTTCAATATGTTGGGACTGGTTTGGGGAAAATAATGCCAGAGATAGAGGTTGAGCAGGGGTGGGTGGGTGGCAATTATAAAGCGGATGTTGGTTTTGAGAAGCCATGGAATTGAAACCAACAGCATGATTATGCTGATATGGTTGATATGAGTATGGATATGTAGGGATTTCATGATATGGCGGATGGTATGACATATTATCGTGAAGCTTCGACATGCTTGTTCATCTGAAGGGTTAAAAAAAAGCAAAAAATAGAATCTTTAAAAGTATACCAACACTTGATCATTCTGAAACTAGAAAAGGCTTCTTGGAGTCGCCGTGGTGTGTGATGATTCTACCTTCAAAGGCTGATAATTCTGAAGAGAACACCCGACCCTTCAGTATGTGTTCTTTTGTGTGTTGTTTACACTGGATCTACATGAAAATCAGAGAATGGAGTTGCCAGGTATATTTAAGGAGGGCCTCCAAAAGGTTGAATAACTTGCTACATACACCAAACAATAATCTTAAAGGATTAAAACTTCTCTGAAATTGATTTTCAGGGTCCCACCGGGCATGATAATGGAAATTGTTGTTATGGTATTTCATGAACTTTCGGCCCATACTTTTAGCACTTGTTGATGACAAACTAATGTGTAAAGTTAGCTTGGGCTTGTTTAATTCATTGCTACAACTTAGTTCAATGGTGTGTTCATGAGGTGGATGCACGATCTGAAAATCTACAAACCTTAGGAAATTGCACTAGTTTTGTGCAGCTATAGGCTTTTCTTGGTCAAGCAAAACACAGTTTAAGAAGTTTGTCTATTGTAGCATCCTCCATTGTTACTGTTCATTCATAGCTTAGGATTTAAAACAACTTATCTTACCCTTCCCCTCTTGCTATTTCTTTTGGTCCTTGGTTAGAGTAGGATCTCAAGCATCACCATGAAGCTAAATTAGATGAACCTAGTGGGTATCAGCTTGCTATTTTGAGTGGGCAATCACTGTTCATTCACTTTCAGCACTTTGAAACTGCATTTGTAGACCAATTTCCCATGCTTTGTAACTCATACGTAAGACCACCCTATGTTACTAGCAAAACACATCAACCAACTGAGAGATTCCAAGCATGTCATCACTTGACACCCGAGAGACTTTGGTGTAATTTTAAGCAACTTGTTGTTGAAGATTGCCTTTCAAGAGAGGCAGTGCACTTATGCATTGCCTATGTTGAGAAGTGCATAAAAAACACAACATGTCCTATTGTCTAAATTCAACTATTAATTAAATAATTCTTAATTATTTAATTAATTCACATCTTTTATTCCTCCTTACTATTTAAATAAATAAATTATATTTATTTTATTTAAATACAATGCTAATTTATTATGTCTCCCTATAATTAAATAAATTTCTAAATTTATTTAATTAATATTTTTCCACTATTTCCTCTTGATTATTTAAATAAATAAAATTTATTTATTTATTTAAATGTGTCGTTAATTCCTTATGTCTTCTTGTAATTAAATAAATTCCTATGGTTTATTTAATTATTGACCACCTTATCCATTTCATCCATAATTAAATAATTAGTAATAATTATTTAATTGTCATATAGACTTTTCTTCTAATTTTAAATAAAGTCATTTATTTAAAATTCCCACTTTCTATTTTCCCACCAAGTAAATAATTTAAAATAATTATTTACCGTAACATGACCCCACCACTTTTGAATTAAATTAATTTTTAATTTAAAAGGTCAACATCACATCTTGAATCAAATAATTTTAAATTCTTATAATTTGATCTCCAACAGCTTCGTTTTTCATGCCCAATATCCCCTGGTCACATGCATTCTTGACCTTTGATTTGATTTTCCCAAAATCAAATCTCAGCCCTCCATTTGAAATTTTAACCTAGTTTTTCCCTAACCCTCATTGTTGGTTGTCACATGCACATTCAACCTTTGATCTTAGGGCTTTCTCAACTTTCAATCCTGGCCATTCACCCAAAATTGACTTTCTTCTAAAAAGGCAATGTCAACCTCATTTGGGGACTTTTTTTCATCTCTTGACTTCATCACTTCATCATCTCACACTTCATGCTTTAGAATTTAGGATTCCACACTTCTTCACACTTGTAGAAATTTGAGTACACTTGCATTTTACATTAAATCCTTCAATATTTGCTTAGGTCTTGTCATAGTCATAGTTGCTCATAAAAAATATGAGGACAAACATAATATTGCAGCAAGTGGAGAAGGGAAATGAAGGTCAATCATGGAGGGCTTGAATACTTTTGGTGAAATATTTCCTTTCTTTTATGCATTTAACTCTATTGTACTTCATTTTTTAGTTAGGGTTTTGTTTTACACATTTTATTTCATGCTAACCTAGATTTTACCTTAGTTACAAGAAGCTCTAGGCTTCTCAGTTGTCTTAAGTTTTTTGTTGACTATGTAGGTACATGTATAATTTTAGCATACAAACTAGCAAAGAAGTCATAGCATGGGACTGTTATGAAGAACAATGACTATCATAAACATGGGAAAAGTCAACAAGGGCAGACCTGAAGAGAATTTTATGACAGTCATCTAATGGAAAAAAATCACATTGTGCATCATGATTAAGCATATTTGGAAGGAGGTCTTAGAGCCTTCAAAGGAGCATGGGTAGTTCAATGACACTAGTCATGATTATTGAGGAGATTAGTCAATAAATCCACAAAGAGATTCAATGGAAAGTCATGCCATAGTGTCATTAAGCATGTAAATGAAGGGACAATCTACTATAAAGAGGAAAAATCACCCCATGAAGGAAGGATGGGTTTTAGTTACCTAAGATGTTGTAAGGCTATCTTCATCCTACCATGGAAAACAAATAAAATGCTGACTCTTCTTGATACCCATAAAACCATAGTGAAGGAGGATATCAAAAGGATAGTCCATGCAAGATGGATAGGTCTGAGTCAATAAGAATCCTAAAATTTTTATGCCAAGTCAAAGGTGGACAAGAAAAAAAAAGCACATGGAGCATTCTTGAAGTGAACAACAATAAAGAATAGTATAGAAGAGAAGTCTATGAAGAATTACATGACTAAAAGAGCAATATTTATGACCCTGTTGTGGACATAAAGAGGATAATAGCCTAGTGCTTCTAGAGGAAAATGGTATAAATGTTCAAGTATTGATGAAAATGACACTCTCAAAGGTTCAATCATGTTAGACATTAAATTTTCAAGTATGTAGAGTACAGTCCGATAAGGTTCGCAATAGGCAGCAAAGGGACAATCATGGCTAGGAAGACACTACTTTCAGAGAGAACAACTATCTATGAATAAATGTCTCCTGGAGATGTTTGTAGATAAATATTAAGCCAAGATAGTAGCATATCAGGTGTAATAGTTTCACATCATTTTCTTTGTGCATTAAGGACATTACAGTGTCATTGGAAAAAAAGGTCTCTATCATGGTCAAAAAAGTTCTCTATCATGGTCATGCCATGAACAATATTTCATAGGCTACTAAAGACAAAGATAATCTCAAATGTAAAGCCAATGATGAAGGGAAATTTACTTTAAAGATAGTACAATCCATGAAGGTTTTAAATACTTACAGGAAGCAACCAAGCAAGAAGGGTTTTGGTGATATTGTTCAAGGATAGAGCATTGGTTGTGTACAAGAGAAGAGCTCCATCGTAATTCTTCTCATAATGAAGTCCAAGAAAAATCACTGCGAACACAACATCAAAGAGAGAGAAACCACACATGCTGAAAAGTATTACATTTAAGAGAAAACACTATAGGAAATAACAAATTTTATCATTTTTCTATCATAACTAGAGCATAAGCAATGTTTTCTTTCACATATATGAAAATAATCTCAAAATTTTCATTCAAGGGAATGACTTACCAACACGTTCTCCCGATTCCACCATTGTAGACAATACCTAAATGCTTCAAACCCTTGGTGGCAACAACATAAAACATAGGCACATGAAAATGAATGCAAAATAAGCCCACATGTAGGGTTAGGACCTCTATTGAGTTTCTCAAGAAAACCCTAATCTTGGCCAACCCAAGTGTTTATTTTTAACTTTTATTTCATATAGTGCATGAATATTGATACTTAGGCCTTGACATTTTCCTAGTGAGAGGTGTGGATTCCATGAGAGTCATAAGGAGATAGGACCAAACAATGGATTAAATCTTCCCCTTGTATTTGTGCATGAGGTTAAGAAAAAAATAAGTATGTAAAAAAATATTAAAGGTACAAATCACTTTAATATTTGTCATATGTAATGCAAGAAATAAACAACTACATAACACTTATTAAAGTAAATCATAACTGATTGTCTTCAATATTTGTTTAAATAGTTTATTCTTGTCCCAAAGTTATGCAAAAACAGGAGTGGAACTAAGGTATTATACATGCAGTGAGAGATATGTTGAGTTATATCTTTGACTTTAAGTCAAATTTAAGTGTTTTTGGAGTTCTCTTCGGTCAAACAACTTGAGAGTGGTAGTTTAGAACTAAATTAGCTCAAATTGGAGTAGTTATGAGCCCCCTTTTTTAGGATTTTCTATTTTTCTCGTGAGTTGGATATTTTGGAGTGCAGTTGACTACAATTAGCTCCTCTTGGTACTTTGAGACTAATTTTGTATCATAGGAGGGAAAGCTTATGCTTTTTTCTTAGTTTTATATTTTTTGTTCTCTCTTGCACATTGCAGAGATTCTGAGAGTTTTGCAGCTCAACTTATTTTCATGTAGCAGAAACTTTTTCTTTGAAATTAATAAAGAAAAGAGTTATTGGTCTTATTTGGAGCTTTCATTTTGCATTGTGTATGTATGTTCTTGCATATATTCATTGTGGTTCATGCGAATCCTTTGTTTTCTTACTCATCTAAGCAATATATTTTGAATTTTGCCATATTAAATCAGGTCATATCTTATGTCAAACCAATTTTGAGCAAAAATTGATGTGTAAAATTATTTTACCTTCAATACAAAGCTAAAAATTGAAACCATCATGTGAAAAACTTATGATTTTATGCAAAATTTGAATTGTGAACATCATAACCAGCAACTTTTGATTCAAATTTATAAGTAAATGCTTTAGTTTTTCATTCCAAATCATTGGTGTATCACCTCCTAAAATTAAATTTACATTTCCAGAGAATCTTTATATCCCATTTCCAATTAGATCCATTAGTTTCTAGGAGATCTAAAGGGGAACCAACACATAATCTGGAGATTCATCTTCATCATGAGCAACCCGCAGGCTGAAAGATGTTTCCATGTTTCACGGGATTGTTGAGCCTCCAAGCTTAGCATCTGGGTGCAATCCTTCATGACAATAGTTTTTGGCATGCTCGAAGGGACAAATTGGAATTTTTCAATCCAAAGTTTTCTCATATATCAAGTTGATAGTTGGTGTGTATTTCAGTGATCTCAGCCTTTGGAGGTATGAAAACAACACATTTGGCAACTTTGAATGGTATTTCTACTAGTTTTAGTATGACGAAGTGCTGGTTTATTTAAGAATTTTTTTATTTTTTCTTATTTTCTAGCTTTTGAATGAATAAAACATGTCTATGTTTCATGGGTATATTTCAGATCATTTATCATATCATGAAAATGCTGCTAATCCACTCTCTTATCAGCCATATCAAATCAACCATGTTGCTGGCTTTAGTCCAAATTCCATGAATTTTCATTAAAATCAACATGTTTAATATGCTTACCACCCAATCACCCCTACTCAATCTTCTTGGCAGCCTTAGTATGCTAAAAATTAACCCCAAGAAGCCCATGTTGTTTCCAACTAGCATGGCTATTCTCCCAATCAGACTCCACATATTGAAGACATGAGCTCGAGGGATATACGGTTGTAGTGAGGTTGGAGGAAATTGAGGGTATGAAGGAGATCAAGAATATAGTTTGCAGCAAGAAGAGTTGGTTTACTCAAATTATTAATACCAACATGAAGAAGATATACAAAGAAGGTAGTATGAAGATTATCTTGCAAGCAAGCTTACTACTAAATAAGAACAAATGAGAAAGAAAGAGGAATATCTCACAAGGAAGATTGTTGCATTGGTTGACCGAGTACAAAAGTTTGAGGCCTAATCAAAAGAAGATAAACCTACAAAAGAAGAGCTTCCCATGTATGAAATTCCAAGTTTCAAGCAAGGTAAACCTCCTAAGTCCTCTAATCAATCTCTTGAACTTGAAATTCCAAGTTTTAGAAGCCTTCAACCTTTGCAAGATCTAGAAACTAATCAAGAGCAGCCTAGTATACCTCAAGAGCAGCCATCTCCACAATGTATACAACCTCAATAATTTCAACAAGAATTCATTAATCATTCTTCTTCTCATATCATAATTCTCCTTTGCAAAGATGAACTCATTGTTTATCAAAGTAACTAGTTTACTAGGTAGTAAAAATAGGTGTTTGAAGAGGAAAAAGATTTTTTTTTTTTATATTGATATGGTTGCCTATGATGAACAAGAGGAAAAATCAGACTTGCAATAGGAGGTGGATGAGTATGATCAAGCAAGGCAGCAGGTTGAAGAGCTTGAGAAAGTTAATGAAAAGCATGATTTAATGTTTTTATTTGATGAACTCCCTTCTTTCATTGAGAAAGATGAAGAAAGTATACAAACTTCAAAATCATCACAAGTTTTGGAGCAACTAAAAGAGGAGGAAAAGCATGAAAATTTTTTGGTTCATGAGTTAAAAAACACTCTTCTTTTATCAAAACCCAAAGAATAATATATGAAAATTCATTTTGGAATGATCTTGAAGCTTTTGTTGCATACTGAGATAATGTGAAAGAGGTTTCAGTTGATGTGTTTGATGATCTTCCTAGTTTTTTTGATAAAAATGTAAAGAACATGTCTATATTTAAATCAATGCCATGTTTTGAGCAGTAGAATGATGAAAATCATTTGGACAAGGCATTAATTCACGAGAAGATCAGTGAGAGAAACCTTGATTTGAATAATCAAGAAATTGAGACATATGCAGCTATTGTGCAAGTGGAACAAGAGAAAAAGCAAGACATTTCTTTCCAACATATGAGTTCTGATATCTTTTTGAGTTCTCAAGAAATTCATTATGAAGATATCTTATAACATGTTGTGAATGAGGAGACTAACGATCAACATGTTGAAGATTTATGCACAAACATAATTGAGGAGTTTTTTTCAAAGTTTGATGACATGCTTCCAAGTGATTCCAACCAAAAAAAATGATGAAACAACAAATAACCAGCAAGAAAGTAGTATTAAGAGTTCAAGTTTCATCCTTTTAAAAGGATTCCCAATTAGAGATTTAGCCAAGAAGGATACCAACAAGATACAACTGGTTATCAATGCTCCTAATGATGAGATTGCAACTGAGGAACAAAAAACTTGACTTTCCCATTAATGCCAAATTGGTAGTATGTTTGATCAAATTCAAGAGATAAGTGAGTTTGGTTATGTTCTCTAGGAAGCATTGCAGTAGTTTGTCGGGTATCTTCTCGATTCTCACCTCTTATTATTAGTTCATAAACATGTAATGCATCCTTTGTTGGTTAGAAGGGAGAGTTATTTTACAAAGCCAGTTAATGGATTTGTTTGAGCATCACTCTTTGTTTGTTTAGGGTAGGGTAGAGTAGATGCTTCTAATTAATAAGTGTTGATTGCACATCAACTTTGGTTTAGTTTTAATTTTCCAATAATTTTTTGTTGCATAGTTTGCTAGCCCTGTTCAGAGCCATTATAGTTTTCTTTCAATTTTGTTTTGCTGCAGTTCAAATTCTAGCAGCTGAGTTACAAAGGATTTTTTGAGTGGCAAAGGACATGAATTGACTCCTATGCCCAATGGATGGTAAGACCACTAGTCTAAGATGCTTAGCAAGAAAGAATATAGCAGAGGTCACCAACAATGTTACCTAATTATTCCTTTCAACCCAATCAAGTTAGGCTAGGACAACACTGATGTTTTCTACTTTGTAGAAGGAGAAAGGTACACAAAAGATTTTGCTAAAGTTACTCATAATCATACAAATAGTGCCATGGAATGAATTTTCAGTTTTGATTATGCAATTGCTTTATAGAAAGGAGGAATAGTACAAAAAAATTTGAATAAAGTAGTTGCTTAGATTCATTACAAGAAATATGCTTATATTTTTCCCATACAAGTTGTGGGAATAACTGAATAGGATGCAATAAAAGATAAATTGTATATTTGAAAGTAAAACAAGACATGTGAGAGAAAAGGAATCCATCATTTCCTAAATGACAGACCCCATTGTTGATTAGTTGAATCTTCAATTCCTTCGTTGATAGCTCCAGAGGAGTCTGCAAGGGACAAATAAAATAATGTTAGAGCTCAGGATTCCATGTCTCTTATATGTTAAACCAATAGATATACAACCCATCTATTATTAAGCATCGATTCAGAAAGTTGAAGGTATCTCAAGATAAGATACACATATA
Organism: Sequoia sempervirens; assembly: GCA_007258455.2. Taxonomy (NCBI): domain Eukaryota; kingdom Viridiplantae; phylum Streptophyta; class Pinopsida; order Cupressales; family Cupressaceae; genus Sequoia; species Sequoia sempervirens. Next base: position 76,671 of record VDFB02124462.1, on the reverse strand, counting down.
TCATGAAGATCCAAGAAAATTAAAGATCATCTAATCATCATGAGAAGCTCTAGGATTCTTAGTTTTCTTTTTTCTTTTGTTGAATGTGTAGGTACAAGTATAATTTTATCATACAAATAAGCAAAGAATTCATTGAATGGGACCCTTATGAAGAACAATGACTATCATAAACATAGGAAAAGTCAATAGGGGAAGACTTGAAGAGAATTATGACAATCATTTGATGGAAAAATATCACAGACAAACATCACATTGTTTATCATGATTAAGCATATTTGGAAGCAAGTATTAGAGGATAATGCAGACACTTTGAAGGTTGAATAGTCCACAATGCTAGAAAATGGTAGAAAGACAATGATCATAGTGTCACTAAGCATGTGAATGAAGTGACTGTCACATGCATTGAAAGACAGTGATAAATCATAAAATAAAGGACAGTTCCATTCATTGGAGTTAGGGACTGTGAAAGCCAATTAAGGGAAAATTATTTCAATAAAGGAAACAAGTCATGATTATTGAGGAGACTAGTCAGTATATCCGCAAAGTGATTCGATGGAAATTCATGCCATAGTGTCATTAAGCATGTAAGTGAAGGGACAATCTACCGTAAAGAGGAATAGTCACCTCATGAAGGTAGGATTGTTTTTAGTTACCTAACATGTTATAAGGCTATCTACATCCTACCATGGAAAACAAATAAAATTCCAACTCTTCTTGATACCCATAAAACCATAGTGAAGAAGAATATCAAAAGGACAGTCCATGCAAGATGGACAGGTCTGAGTCAATAAGAAGCCTAAATTTTTTATGAAGAGTGAAAGGTGAACAAGAAAAACTAAGCACATGGAGCATACTTGAAGTGAATAGCAATAAAGAACAATATAGAAGAGAAGTATATGAATAATTACATGACTAAAAGAGCAATGTTTATGACCCTATTGTGGACATCAAGAGGATAATAGCCTAGTTCTTCAAGAGGACAATAGTATAAATGTTCAAGTATTGATGAAAATGACAATCTCAAAGGTTCAATCAAGTTAGAGGTTAAATTTTCAAGTAAGTAGAGTGTAGTCTGATAAGGTTAGTAATAGGTAGTGAAGGGACGTTCATGGCTAGGAAGATAGTGCTTTCAGGGAGGACAACTTCCCATGAATAAATGTTAGTTGGAGATGTTTGTAGATAAATATTAATCCAAGATAGTAGCATATAAAGAGTGATTTTCACATCATTTTCTTTGTGCATTAAAGACAATCTGCTGTCATGGTCATGCCATGAGCAATATTTCACAAGCGACTAAAGACAAAGATAATCTCAAATGCACAGTCAAAGTTGAAGGGAAGTTTACTTTAAAGATAGTACAATCCATGAAGGTTTTAAAGACCTACAGGAAGCAACCAAGAAAGAAGGGTTTTGGTGATAATGTCCAAGGACAAAGCATTAGCTGTGTACAAGACAAGAGCTCCATCATACTTCTTCTCATAATGAAGTCCAAGAATAATCACTGAGAACACAAAATCAAAGAGATAGAGAAACCAAGTATGCTGAAAAGTATTACATTTCAGAGAAAACACTACAAGAATTAATAGATTTTATAATTTTTTTGTCACAACCAGAGCATAAGCAACATTTCATTCAAGGGAGTGACTTACCAGAATGCTATCCCAGTTCCACTATTTCATACAATACCTAAATGCTTCAAACCCTTGGTAAAAATAACATGAAACACAGGTGCATGAAAATGAATGCAAAAAAATCCCGCGGGTAGTGTTAGGACCTCTTTTTAGTTTCTCAACAAAACCCTAATCTTGGATAAGACAAGTGTTTATTTTTCAATTTTGTTTCATAAAGTGCATGAATATTAATACTTAGGCCTTGAAATTTCCTTAGCGAGAGGTGTGGAGTCAACTGGAGTCATAAGGAGCTAGGAAAAAACAATGGATTCAATCTATCCCTTGTATTTTTGCACGAGGTTAAGAAAAAAATAAGTATGTAAACAAATATTAAAGGTGAAAATTACTTTAATATTTGTCATGTAATGCAAGAAATAAACAACTACATAGTTAACTTATTAAAGTAAATCATAACTGATTGTCTTTAATATTTGTTGGAATAGTTTATTCTTCTCCCAAAATCATGCAAAAACAAAAGGAGGAGTGGAACTAAGGTGTTATACATGAAGTGAGAGATATTTTGGGTTCTATCTTTGAATTTAAGTCAAACTAAAGTGTTTTTGGAGTTCCCTTTGGTCAAATAGCTTGAGAGTGGTAGTTTGGATATTTTGGAGTGTAGTTGACTACAGTTAGCTCCTCTTGGAACTTTGAGACTGATTTTATATTATAGGAGGGAAACCTTATGCTTTTTCCTTAGTTCTGGCTTTTTTGTTCTCTCTTTCACACTACAAAGAGACTGAGAGTTTTGTAACTCAATTTAATTTCATGTAGCAAAATATTTCTCTTTGAAATCAATAAAGAAAAGAGTTATTGTCCCTATTTGGATATTTGATTTTGCATTGTGGATGTATGTTCTTGCATATTTTCATTGTGGTTCATGTGAATCCTTTGTTTTCTTCCTCATCTAAGCAATGCATTTTGATTTTTTGTCATATTAAATCAGGTCGTATGCTATGTCAAACCAATTTTGAGCAAAAATTGATGTGTAAACTTATTTTACCTTCAATACAAAACTAAAAATTGAAACCATCATGTGAAACACTTATGATTTTATGCAAAATATTAATTGTGAACATCATAACCAACAAATTTTGATCAAAGTTATAAGTAAAGGCTTTAGTTTTTCATTCAAAATAATTGGTGTATCACCTTCTATAGTTAAATTTACATTTCTAGAGCATCTTTTTATCCCTTTTCCAATCAGATCCATTAGTTTCTAGGAGATATAAAGGGGAACCAACCCATAATTTGGAGATTCATCTTCATCATGAGCAACCCACAAGCTCAAAGATGTTTCCATGTTTCATGGGATTACTGAGCCTCCAAGCTTAGCATGTGGGTGCAATCCTTCATGACAACACATATATTGTGGCACATGATGCAATAATGGGGCACACAAATATGTGTCAAAGAGGAGGGTGTACTAATAGCAATAGATGAAGTAGGTGCATCACCATCATGATGGGATGTATCTTCATGTGGTTGTGCAACATGTGAGCTCTACGTGATCAAATGATCACTCAATGCATGTATGGCCAAAAAGCTCTAACTCCCTGCATCTACAACAATCTCAAGGTAAGGTATTGGAGTTGGGGAAGCAATAGGAAGAGCAAGAATAAGTGGGGTGAATTGATGTGCCCCAGGTCTATCATGTGGCATCCCTCTATCCACACCCTAGAAATATTGCATATCAAAGTAATTGACATGGATCCCTAGAGAAAACTCGACATATAATTTTTGCAGAATATATTGTGGGATGCCAAGATTGTTGTTGTGTGGTTTAGCTAAAACCATCTACCAATGTTTTCAAAAATTATCTAATATACCTCTATGTGTGAACCATTTAATTGAAAATTTAGGCTTTCATACATCTACGAGTTGTCCTATTTTGGGATTGATGAATAATTGAGCTAATTGGGCTTTTTCAATATTAAGTCCCCTCACTTCATCATATGATAAACCATTGGCATAATGTTTCCTTTGGGACTCTTGCCACTTTGTAAACCTATTATGTTGGTTTGCTAGAGTTTCAACTTTCAAAATGATTGTTTCTAAAGTGTTTTTCATATTAGAGAGCTCAAGGAGTGTCTCGTAAATTTGAAATATGTTTCTCAATTGATTTAAATTCCTATGGAAATATTCATGGATTGTGGGAAATTTTTGTAATGGATAAATCAGTGGCAGAGGAGGATTTGCAAGGTTTTCATCTTGACTAAAGTTGGGATCATCCATTCATAAGCCTGCTTGATGATGGAAATTTTAAAAATTAACAATCATTTTTATGCAAAAAATACCTATTCAAAAACCTATCTTCTACTAAAATTCTTAAAAAATAATGCAAAACTAAAATAAAATTGAAAAAAAACATTAAAATGTATACATACCTGTGAATTTTAGGTGATTTGAGAAAAAAATTGCAAGGTGAAATGAATATTCGAGTTGCTCAATTGCTCCAATGCATGCACAAGGTTTTTAGCATAGTGAAAATGACTCTTGGGTTTTCCTTTTTGTGCTTTTAATACACAGGAAATAAATATTTGTTTATAACCAGATATCTATTTAGTATATGTTGGTTTTTTTTTTTCATTGGGTCTGGGACCCAACTTATATGGTATGAGCATAAATTTATATGGTAATATATATTATATTACAACATATAACATATAACATATATATTATTATACTACAATATAAGAAAATATGTTGTATTATAATATAATAATAATATATTATAATATATATTATATTATATTGTAATATAAAATATATATAATAATATAATATAACATAACATTCATATTATATAATATAATATAATATAACATTTGTATTATATAATATATTATAATATAATATAATATAATATTTATATTGTATAATATTATAAATAGCACAGTGAAAATGACTCAGGTTTTCCTTTTTCAGATTTAATACACAAGAAACAAACATCCATTTAGTTTATGTTGTTTTTATTTTTTTGTTTGGTCGGGTTCAATGACTCAAATTATATGGTATGAGTGTTTTTATATGGTATGAGGGTTTTTATATTATAATATAATATAATATAATATATATTATATTATATACATATTATATAATATTATATTATTATATAATATAATATATATTATAATGTATAATATAATATATAATATATATCTTATATATTATATTATATATATATATATTATATTATATGATATAGACAATATATAGATTAATATATAATAATAACTTTGAATACTTTTTTATGGTTTGAATATTATATTATATATGTTATATAATATAATATAATATTATATAATATATATTATATATTATAATATAATATCATATTATATTATAAATGATTTTTGTTATAATATAAAATCCCCCTCATGTCAAACCCAACCAAACAAAAAAAAAACTCAAACTAAACGGATATCTGTTTCAGAACAAATATTTGTTTTGTAATGGAAATCTATTTTAGAATGGATATCCATTTGATAATAGATATCTTTTTAGCTTTGGTGTTTTCTGTGCGACCATATACTTTCTACCCGAGCCTAAAAAAACTCAAAGTGGATTTACTTGTTTTTGGGAAAGTTAAAAACGCCTTTTTTTCACATTGCCACTTTTTGGACCCCCATGATATTGCACATACCCATTAGAATAATGGGAACATTGGACTAAGGGGTGAGATAATGTTGGCTCACATGGATAGTTTCCTATACCTAGATACCAATGACAATGGAAAATTTAGGTCTAGAGGTAAGAGATAATGGCATGAGGGGAGATAATGGATTAGTGATAGTATATGGAAGTACATGGGGGAATATGGGGGTTATAAGGGGGATGCAAACATAATCTCCAAGGACTAAACCAAGTAGGAAGAATATGCCCCACTCTAGGTATTGAGATGCTTAGGTTAATACACAATAGGATAATGATGGGTGGGGGATAGAGGATATAAATATGTTTGGATGGGTGCTTCGTAGGAAGCATAAATATAGGAAGTATAAAAAGTATGGATAAAAAATACGGAAGGATTGGTGGAGAAAGAGGGTGAAAATACAAGGCATCAAGCTAATAGGAACGAGTTACTGAATATTACTTGTAATGAAGAAGAATGTAAGAAACGGGTATGGGAAATTGTACCAAAGTAATGGAGAATGGTGGGGTGGAATAGTGGGCTCTGGGGGATATTTTCAAGGGTACAGAGGCAGTAAAATATTTATGGATGGAGGATATATAAGATGCATGAACTATATAGAAAATAAGGTCTATATTTAATCAAAATCATGCATAGATTTTTTTGTCTCTATACTTATCAATATTTTAAGGATGGAGATAGAACTAGAAATGATTAGAAATAATGGGTGTATGTGGATAAGGTATATAGGTAGATGGGATGAAAGAGATGGGGAAGGAGGATGAAGGATACTATATGGTGGAAGGACTCAAACATCTTATTTTTATACCAAGCCAAGGGAACCCCATGCAAAATGGCCAGTATAGGTTGATAGAACCTGATTGTTACGAAGGTGTTCCTCTCCAATGTTCCTTTGTATGATAGGTAGATTATGACAAGGGAAGAAATAAATGGATGTGATGGGGGGATATAACAGATAATAGATAATGAAAGGGAGGGAAGATGAAGGGGTGGGGGAAAGGAATAGGAGTAAGAGGAACTAGGAATAATTTTTATACACATCATGATGGATAGAGGATTTATGATATATTGATGGAATGATGGAGATAGGATAGTGGGTTTTGAGACATAAGGTTCAAATATGGACTTAGGGGATGGGAAATAATTAGATGGGAAAATTAATTTGAATGACATTTTGGATTTTACATTTGGGTGCATTGATTTATTTTTCTTTGAGATCCATTTTTTCTTTTTCCTTTTAATTGGTGGTTCTTTGTGGCCTTTCAGATTTTCTTTGATTGTGGATTGTGTTTTTCTTTGTGCTTATATGTAATTTTGAGGAGACATGGAAATCCTTAGATTTTTTATGGATTCTTTGTCTTCTGTATTTTTATTTAGAATAAAAATTTCTTCCAAAGGTAATGGGATGGGTGCATGTGGATGGGTGTTTTGTCTATTATATATAATGAGTGATGAACGTAATACAACATAAATGGTTTATGTGTGTGTGTGTGTGTTTATTGATCTTGGTTGTAGATTGCGAGGAATGGAGTCATAGGATTTGAGAGAATAGATTTTGGGATATAGTGACCCAAAATGGATGGGGAAGATGATGGATGTTCAAATGTTTATTTTGGGATATAGGAGCCCAAAATGGATTTAGAAGATGATGGAAGGATGGTGTTGATTATTATATATTGGTATGATGGAGGAGGATGGATGGTGATGAATCATGTGGAGGAATGTCATGAGACATCTATCAAGGGTTTGGAAGAAGTAACCTTAGGTGGGAAAATGGTCTACTAATATTTTTGGATTGGGGGACATCGGATGTGTAACTAAGGCCTTGTGATCATGGATTTTATTTGATACGAATTGGCTCAAAGATTACTTGTTATGAAGGCCAAATCCTTTACCTTGATATTTAATTTTCTTAAGAATTCATATGGCAATAGGATGGTGGTTATTTTTGAACAAAAAATGGCCTACTTTTAGGTGGAGGTTGATAAGTGGTGGATAATTGTTGTTATAGTGAGAATATCACCATGTAAAAATATGAAAAAACCAAGAGGATAGGTTGATTATTTTGATATGGTTTGAATAGGAGGTGGTAATGGATATGAGCGTATTATATAAGATGTTAGGATCCTTATTTGCAAATGGATTGGTTTGACATACTTAGGAAAGATATCATTAAATGGTTGTATTTTTAATAAATGTGTAATGAGGAGGGATGGTTCAACATTACCTTGAAGCCTTAGATTGGGTAGAGGAACTGATGGGGGATGTGATATATTTATAGGATGGGGATTGAATAGTGGTAGTGATTTAAGATTTAAGATGAGGTTGATAAGTGCTGGGGGAGTTCAATGACATAAAAAAAACCTCATTTAGTTCATTTAGAGGGATGGAATGACTCTAAAACTATAAGATTTTATTTCATTCCTTGGAGAAATCTTTAAATGATATCTACAATGTATGATTTGAATGGTGTAGCATTGGGTGTAAGATTATGATTAAATAGAAGAATAGATGAATAATTAGATTCTAGAAGATTTGGGAAATATCAAGATATTGGATTTGGATTATGGGTGGATGTGATAGGGATCTCATATAAAGATTGAGGTTAGGATATAAATAGGGAATAGTATGGCGATATAGATGTATGATAGGATTAGGTATGGATATGTTTAAGGATAAAATGGCGATATGGATGGGGGATGTTATGGATTTTTTCTTGTCATATGTAGCATAAATGTAACCAACAAATATGTATGCAGGTATGATGGGGTAACTTGTACTAGAAAAATCTTGGTAAAAAGATGTGAGTGATTGGAAAAATCTTCTGGAAATATTTTTAGTGATAATTTCATCAAGGGGATCAATTTCATAGTAATCTTGATCAAGTATACTATCATCCTTACTGATTTTTAATATCTTCTTAGGATGATCATGATATGGTAGCTCATCCAACAAAAATGGATTCATGATGACCATTTTTTGGGTGGAATGAGGATGAAAGATATAATTGGATGGAAACACCTAATTGAAAGATGCAAGGGATGGATTGGAAGAAAGTGGAAGAAAATATCTTAAGATTTGTTTCAATATTAAAATATCTTAAGGGTGATTTACTAAAGCTTAGATTTGGGATCAGACTCATTTCATATGGTTAAGTGAGGGAAATAAAAAAATAGGAGGGTGGGTGCAAAAAGATGGGGGGCCAAATTTTTTAAAAAAAAAATTGATAGCTCATAACGCAAGTGTATTATAACACACTCATGATATGAGCAATTGAAAGCAAAAAAACAAAGGAAATTGAGCTAATTTTCTTTGTGACTTTTTTTTTCTTCCCACAGCCAAAAGCCCTTCTTTTGCATGCTCACATTCTAGAAGGAGTGAATCTTGTATTTTTTCATCAAATTGTTATTATTTCATCACCAAGATTCCTCCATGTTGATGGGGAGGTCAAAGAGGTAAGGATTGCTTGTTTTTTGTTGTGAATTTGTTTGTTTTAGGTTGTTTTTTATATTAATTTGTTGAATTTGTAGGAGATGATAATGAATCTGCAAACCCTCTTCAAGACCCTCCTAAAAATCCTCAACAAGCAGAGCAACAACAATAGGAACAAAATCCTCAAGTTCAACAACCAAAACAACAATCTCCTCCACCAATCCCTCAACATCCTCCTAGCACTCAGCAAAATTTAATGAGTGAAATTGAAAACAATAAAAAAAATCAAGGATTTTGAAATCAACAAACAATTAAGTGGTTGGAAAGATAGGAGGCAAGTGACTAGGAATTTTTACTGGGATAAATTATCATATTTAAAGATCTAAAAGATCCAAAAATTACAAAATTAGATTTGTGCACATTATTCATCGACCCACTCACAAATAAAAATATTAGCCTCAATGCGAAGAGGTTTCCTATCCATTCGTGCCACCACAAAGATTAGGAACCTTTTTTTGGATAGGTGGTACATGGTTTTTGATTACCCACCATGCAACAATTGCGAGGTCCCACAATATTTCCTGAGGAAACTATATTGTGAGTTCATCTTGAATAAAATCCTGAATTATTTTGATATGAGGGACTTCCAGGGGAGAGGTGGGGGGTTGGCTCAAGATAGACTTGGTGCACAACAGGATCCTAGGAAGAAAGCAAGATGACCTTTCGCTAGGTTGCCTCATGAGCACATAGTTATCCCTTCCATCTTGATGGAGAGTTCCAAGGTAGACACTTTGCAGGCCATCAACTCTTTGACCCAAAGTGTCATCCAATATGCTAGCCCTATACTACGGAGCCATCTAGGGGAGTCTTCTAGTGGTGGGCTTCGATCCCATTTCTGTCAAGCTTGTGGGGTGATTTGTTCATATGACCCCACCGACACTTAGAAGGCTACTACACAAGATATGTCTGTAGCTATGGAGATGGAGAGGGAAGCTGACATTTTTAATGAAGCTTATGGCATCGATACTTAGGTAAATGTTAGCATGTTCATTGAATTTAATTTATTAAATTTCAATTTTGAAATGCAAGAAATTAACTAATTTAGTTTTATGATTTTAATAAAAATTTAGGGTCACAGTGTTGATACTGGATACACTGGCCCTACACCTACTCACTATTCCACTACATCTACTGTTAAGGTATGTAACTAGTAAAAAATTACAAATTTATTACATGTTAATAACATTGTTATATGAATGGTATTCTAGTATATGATTTTGAATGTTGAATAGGCTAATATTAAAGGTTTCATGGGAACACCTCCTAGTGCCAGTGGATTTAGATAAACCTACACGTAGGTAATAGAATAAAGATTTTAAGTAATGAATTATACTTAATAGATTTGTGTAGTTTATATTCATATCATTGATTACATTGCAATGCACATCTTTCAAACTCTTGAAGCATTACTTCACATTCCATAGCTAATAACTAGATGTTGATAGATGAAAAAATTTCAACTACAATATAGTTGTTTAGAAAGTCCACATAAGCAGTGATGAAATTACTTCACATAGAATAAGTAATAAGTAGGAGCAGCTTCCAACTGCATTTTCTTGTCATGGAATTCCATGAGACCACTTTTTACTGCTTGACATCTTTTCACATAGTTCATTTCCTTGTATATGCTATGGATGCCTAGAAGAAATATATGAAAGAATAATAGTAAACAAAAGCATAGACAAGGAAATGAGTTGTTTGAAAATATTCCTCAAATAAATGTGGTCTCATGGTGATGTCCATCACCATGAGAACCAATTTCTTTGAGGCATTTTTTCAAACATCTCACTGCCTTTTCTATGCTACCACATTTTCCATACATGTCTACCAAAGAATTTTATCAAATAGTTCATTTCTTTGTTGTTATGGCTAAAAGCCTAAAAAAGGTGCTTTCCAACAAACTATGGATGCTTGGAAAAAATCTATCAAAGCATAATAGTAAGCAATAGCATAGACAAGGAAGTGAGTAGTTTGAAAAAATTCCTTGAAGAAATGTGGTATCATGCTGATGGAATGTCATTCCATCACCATGAGACCACATTTCTTTGAGAAATTTTTTCAAATAGCTCACTTCATTTTCTATGCTACCACATTTTCCATACATGTGTAGCAAAGCATTTTATCAAACTACTCACTTCCTTGTTGTTATGGCTAAAATCCTAAAATAGATGCTTTCTAACAAACTATGGATGCATGGAAAAAACATATCAAAGCATAATAGTAAGTAATATCATAGTCAAGGCGGTGAGTAGTATGAAAAAATTCCTTGAAGAAATGTGGTCTCATGGTGATGGAATTCCATTCTATCACCATGAGACCACATTTCTCTAAGGAATTGTTTCAAACAATTCACTACCTAAAGAAAAGAAATCAACCCTTTAACTAGAATTCCCCTCCAAATTCTTTTCAAGGTCCTCATCCTCATCCTAAATTTACCCATCCATGGAACCTTCCAACTTTTATTTCACCTTTTCATGTTCGCACCTATCCCTCTTGATGTCATGATCACCCTCCATCTCATAACCAAGACCACACTATACCATCAACCCCATCCTAGCATAATAGTCATAGAGAAGGCAATGAACTATTTGGAAAAATTCATCAAAGAAGTGCGGTCTTATGGTGATGGAATGCCATGACACATTTGTTTGTAATGGTATTCCATCACCATCAAATCCCATTTCCTTGTGGCATTTTCTCAAATAGTTCACTGCCTTGTCTTTTCTACCACAATTATTGTACATGTCTACGAAAGTATTTTATCAAAAGGTTCACTGCCTTGCTGTTATGGGTAAAAGCCTAAAAATAGGTGCTTTCAAACAAGCTATGGATAGGGAAAATTAGTAAGCATGATAGTCAGAAATATATCGTTTAATAAGTACTCAAAATTTTGTTCATTATCTCATACATTATAAGCCATGACATGGATCGTTGTAGTAGATTTCATGATTGAATAATTTCTTGTTTTATTTTCATATGATGGAAGTGGATACACCTCTGAATGTTCATAGGGAAATGGAGCTTGATTTTTCATCTACTATAGACTCCTCGATGGCTCTCACAAAGGAGGTATGAGGCAGATTACTAAATTTCAATTTACATTTGTTGTTATAGTTGTTAGGTGGAGAAAAATCAAACCACTATTGATTCATAGTTTAATTTATCTTTGGATGGTTTCTACAAGGCTTCAACATGCCACAACGCGGGCATACAGATATTTCCCTTGAGGAGAGAGATTGTCTACTGGAAATAAGTGATTATTTTGTTAAATATATCAACTTTTATAATGTAATTTCTATATATTAATTTCTTTACTTCTTATTGTAACAGATAAATCTTGACCAGGAGCTAAACCCTAAGAGGAGCACCAAGAGCACACCTCGGCCTCAGAATAAATAAGTGATAGACTTATCGCCATTCGACTAACAAGCAAAGGGAAAGAATTTATTTTGAGAGGATGCAGAGCAACAAATTTTGATTCTAGAGCCCTTTTTTGTATGCCTATATGGAATTTTTGTACATATTTTGTATTAGATATATTTGACATTGTATGCCTATATGGAATTCTCGTAAGCCTATATGGCTATTTTGTATATATTTTATACTTATATTGACATATATTGATGTATTCCTACATGGCTATTTGGTTAATACAAATAATTTTTTATTGATGGTGTCCATATTTGCATTATAAATCCATGGTTCAATAGATATGAGTAATGTGTATTCAAGTGTATACTTTACAACTTATGTGTACAATTTGTGACTTACGTGTATTCCAATGTATACTTTGTGACTTACATGTTTTCATGCGTATACCTTGTATTCATGCATCTACTTTGTATTAATTTATGTATACTATGTATTCATGTGTATACTTCAAGGATTACATGTTTTTGAGTACTTGTGCTTCCCTTATTCACATTTACGCTTGACTTATTCACGTGTATACTTATTAATTGGTTAGCCCTAGCATTCATCATTGTTGTCCTTCATGGTTTTTCTTGAATATTTATTGATTGATGCTAAAAAACTTTATTAGTTGATGTTAAACAACTTCAATATTTCTAGGAATACTAGTAGAGTAACAAATTACAAAATTGCACAAATTGAAAAGAAAACATTAATTGTAAATAAATGCACTGATTATTAACTTGATAATTGATTAAGAATGAGTATAATATATACCAAGAGATGAGCCTTCTAGAATGACACTTCCAACTAGAAAATGGGAAAAGCATTCCCAATACTTTGTAAGCAATAATCCACCCAAAATAGCAATGTGAGAGAAGGCTTATTTAAGATCCTTGAGCAATGTATTTCCTAATGCTCCCTTGTTCTTACATATCTCAATTCAATTTAATTCAAAAAGTTCCATCAAATTCTTTATCTAAAAGCAAAAAAAACGTTTTCAATTGGTATTCCATGAGATGTTTCATAAAAGGATTCCAATATATTTAATCTTTTGATTGGAACAAATCAATTAAGCAAAGGATACATAATCTACAAAACATTTGTAAAACATAATATTCATAGTAGATGATGAGTAGTTAACTTCTTGAAGCATTATCATAATTTTTTTTATATTGAATAGTCTTTAAATATTTTCACAACATAATCCTCACAATACATAATGGATTATTATGTTCTTGATACATTACCATATAAACACATCGAAAAATGTATATGCAAACTTTTTACAACATTATCTCTTGTATAGGAAATGGAATTGGGAGAAAGCTTTATAATTTATAATACAAATAAGAAATAGACTCAAGGGTGGAAACTTTATTTATCACACCAAATAATAAATGTACGTGAGAGCATCACGTGTTTCTCTTAGACTCCAATTTTCAAGCATATCAAATCATTTCAAATGAAAATGAAAAAATGCTTCACAACCAAAGTTGTTAATTGAGGAAAAATAAAATGTTTACAAGTTCCACCATTGTACGAATTTACAATTGGTTGTATATTGTTGTAAGGGAAAGGAGGATAATTAAAAAACATCTTGCACTTGCTAGACTTGAGGGTGATCATATGATTTATGTGTGGAAAACTTAGACTTCTCAACTGTCATGTGTATGTTTCTCTTTTTTATTGTTTTGCATGCCATCATAAGGGATTGAGCCGGTTGAACATAGCTCAGAGTAATTCAGCATGTTTAGGTGTGAAGGAGGACTCTGCCTAGCGTAAACATACCTATCAAGATGTGTTGGAGCAATTTTTTTGGTCACACAAGTTGCATAATGAAAGTTGCACCACTTTGCAACTTTACATTGCTTGCATTTGACACTTTTTCCATCAAGTGAAAACTGGACACCACAAGAAGATGACTCTAAGATAAGAAAAAATAAGAGAGGTTATTGTAGATGGGCCCAACACAATCTTGTAGACTCAGATAGAGAGTTTGCAAGCATCACAGCTTCTGAGTAATAGCTTGTCAAAGATTGCTGCCCTTTTGCACTTTGGACCCTTAAGGGATCGAGCCAGTTGAATGTAGCTTAGAGCGGTTTCACATGTTTGGGTGCGAAAGAGAACCATGTATAGTGTAAATGTAGCCATCTGAAAGCATTGGAGTAGTCTATTTGGTCACACGAGGTGCATAACAAAAGTTGCACCACTTTGTAACTTTACACTACTTGCATTTGACACTTTTTCCATCAAGTGATAACTAGACACCACGGGAAAAAGAATCTGAGATAACAAAAACCGAGAGAGGTTATTGTAGAGGGGCCCAACGCAATCTCATAGGCTTAGATGGATAGTTAATAAGCTTCATGACTTCCAATTAAGATCCAATTGAATGTAGCTCAAAGTGATTCCGCGTGTTTGGGTGCAAAAAAGGAACATGAATAGAGTAAACGTACTGATCTAGATGCATTGGAATAGTTTGTTTGGTCACACAAGTTGCAAAATGAAATTTGCACCACTTTGCAAGTTTACACTGCTTGCATTTGACACTTTTTCAATCAAGTGAAAACTAGACACCATAGGAAAATGACTCTAAGATACAAAAACCAAGAGAGATTATTGTACAGGGGCCAAACGCGATCCTGTAGGCTCAAACAGAGAATTTGTAAGCTTCACAGTTTTTGAGTAATAGCCCGTCAAAGATTGTTGCCCTTTTGCACTTTGGACCCTTAAGAGATCAAGCCAGTTGAATGTAGCTCAGATCTATTCTGTGTGTTTGGGTGCAAAAGAGGACCATGCTTAGCATAAACATACCCATCTGAATGCATTGGAATAGTCTGTTTTGTCACACAAGTTGCAAAATGAAAGTTGCACCACTTTGCAACTTTACACTACTTGCATTTGACACTTTTTCCATCTAGTGAAAATTGGACACCATGGGAAAACAACTCCGATATAAGAAAAACCTAGAGAGGGTATTGTAGAGGGGCCCAATGCAATCCTGTAGGCTCAGAAAAAGAGTTCGTAAGCATCATGGTTTCCAAGTAATAGCTCATCAAAGATTGTTTCTTTTGCACTTTGGACCCTTAAGGGATCGAGCTAGTTGAACGTAGCTCAGAGTGATTTCACAAGTTTGGGTGCAAAAGAAGACCATTCCTAGCATAAACATACCATTTTTTATGTGTTGGAGCAGTCTGTTTGGTCACATCAGTTGCAAAAAAAAATTTGCACCACTTTGCAACTTTACTTTGCTTGCATTTGACACTTTTTCCATCAAGTGAAAATTGGACACCACGGGAAAACGACTCTAAGATAACAAAGACCAAGAGAGGTTATTGTAGAGGGTCCCAATGCAATCCTGTAGGCTCAGAAAAAGAGTTTATAAGCATCATGATTTCTGAGTAGTATCCCATCAAAGATTTATACCCTTTTGCAGTTTGGACCCTTAAGGGATTGAGCTGGTTGAACTTAGCTCGAAGCGATTCCACATCTTTGGGTGTGAAAGAGGAATATGAGTAACATAAATGTACCCATCTAGATGCATTGGAATAGTTTTTTTGGTCACACGAGTTGCACCACTTTGCAACTTTACACTGCTTGCAATTGACACTTTTTCCATCAAGTCAAAATTGGACACCACAGAAAAACAAATCCGAGATAACAAAAACTGAGAGAGGCTATTGTAGAGGTTCCCTACGTAATCCTAATTCCTTGAAAGAAATACCCATAACTGACAAAGTATCCAGGTAATAGGCCATCAAATATTTCTGCCCTTTTGCAATTTGGAGTGTTAAGGGATTACGTTGCATGAATTACAAATGTTCAAGGGTAGCAATAAATTTCAATATTTGAGTAAATCTCATTACAAATGTTTATTTGAATAGACTGTATGCTATATTGATATTGATATATAATCATTAGGTTGATTTGTTTTAATAAATGAAGTTTTTATAATAAGTTAGTCAATTGGTACTAGTTATAATAGCGAGAGAATAAAAGAAGAAAAATAATGATTAGTAACCATCAATGGTTATATTACATTCACTATATTAATAATATGATGTTTACAATAAAATGAGATGTATTTGGCTGTCCTAATTCTTCTATTGGTGCTACAATTGTCTAATATGCTTCATACACCATTCTAAATCCCAAGTGCTTGTACTTGTAGGCTCTTCTAGCTTTCCAATGCAGTAGGGTTGACAAGGTAGGGGCAACGTACATGCCTCATAGAATGGGGTCTCACGGTGATAAGGTAGGGGAAACATATGCGTCATAGAAATGGGGTCTCATGGTGATGTACATCACCGTGAGACCCCATTTCTATGTGGAAAATGTTGCACCTACCTTGTCAACCCTACCACATTGGCAAGCTAGTGAGCTCATAGAAATGGGGTCTCACGGTGATGTACATCACTCACTAGCTTTCCAATGTGGTAGGGTAGTGTATACCTCATAGAAATGGGATCTCATGGTGATTTTCTATGAGGCATACGCTGCCCCTACCTTGTCAACCCTACCGCATTGGCAAGCTAGTGGTGCTCCACTAGCTTGCCAATGTGGTAGGGTCACAAGGTAGGGGTGGCATATGCCTCATAGAAATGGGGTCTCACAGTGATGTACATCACCATGAGACCCCATTTCTATGAGGCATACGTTGTCCCTACCTTGTCAACCCTACCGCATTGGAAAGCTAGTGAGCTCACTAGCTTGCCAAGCTCACTAGCTTGTCAATCCTACCACATTTTGCATACATTTATACGAAAACATTATTGTAAAATAATTCAAATTCCTTTCCCATGTTTCCATTTTGATCCATGATTGCAAGATAGGTTGCACCTTTCCCCATGTTGCTAACTTAGCCTTGAATAAAGAGTTTTGAAACAATGGAGATAAAGGCTAGAATCCCTTTTAGGTAGACTAATCAAGGAAACATTTAAAATATATCACAACATAAGTGATGAGATAAGTTTAGTGATGAGGTAAATTTAGAAATAGAGATAAAAACAAAAATAGATTCAAAGATCTATTAAAGTGGGAGGAGTATATTCCAATTTATTAGAGACATGTATAGAAAATTTGGTAACATAGACAAGGGAATTAGTTGCTTGGTATAACTATTTGACAAAATACCTCAATGAGATATGTCCTCATGGACTATAATGATTGTAGGATATGCACAAAATAGATTATTGAAAACGCTTTAGAAAATTTAAAGCATATGCAAATTGTAGGTGTTAAACCAAATTCAACTACATTTTCCAACATCTCCCATGCCTATACCAAAATGAAAGCTTTGGAGAGTGGTATGCACATCTATAGTAAAGGATTCAGAAATGATCTATTATTTTACTTCCTTATAACTTATGTCATATATATGTGTATAAAAAATGTGGAAGCATAGACAAGGTAAGTCAATTGTTTCAACAAAATGCCTCAAAGAGATGTAGTTTAAAAATGTAATTGGCAAGTGTAAAGAATTGTGTAATTTAATATGTGCATTGACAAGCTAAGGCTATAATGACAAACAAACAATGATAAACATGGAATATGTAAAATAAAAGATATGGAATCAAGCCATAATATAATGAAAGAAAATTTCTAAAGACTTCACATCCCTAAAAAACTAGAGTTTCAAAAGGAGGAGTTCTACCCAATTATGTAGCATTTGCTTCTTCTTTCTTCAAACTCCTCAACAATTTGACTTGTTCAAAAGCTTGTTCCCCTCAAAACTTCAATTATATATTAGTATTGAATGGAATTTATACTTGAATTGATTTGATATTCCTTTCAATGTGAGAACTATGCTATTTCATGCAAAGGTGGTGGAATGTGAAAACCATGCATGCACTCTTCACAAAATCATAAAAAAAATAAAAATTGTTAGAGCATGCACATAACCAAGAGAATATGCAGAATGTGGGCCTTAAGATCACAGTTATATTGAGTTTT